>JZKD02S1694105.1:236654-247451 GCA_000966675.3 Picea glauca | reverse complement strand
CGCTGCTGGATTGTGGCTTGACTATTTTCTTCTGAGGAGTTGGGAATTTCTCAGCTGTATTGGAGTGGTAGCTCAGCCCTGGAGGCGAGCTGAGAAGCTAGTCTTATCTCTGGATCTTGTGTGGCCCCTTTGCGGCTCGGGGGTCTAAGGGGGAAGCGGATTACCCCTAGCGATTGGCTGGGAGGTACCGGTGAGGTCGCTACAGTCGGCGAGCGGGAGCGGCATGGAGCCAGGACGCGGCACGAAGTGTGGGAGTCCTTCGAGGAAGGCGATAAGACCACAGTATGATCTGTCTTTGGTAGAGTAGAATGCATAGTTCTTTACTTCGACAATTAAATTTGTATTGTTGTAAAAAAAAAGAACGTTGATTCAGTTGTAGGAATCCGATAATCATGGGAAAATAATCTGTACTCCGCACCTTGTATCTACATCTTTAATGTCTTCCTTCGTTGTTTCCCTGGTTGTCTCACTCCTTGGCCCGTTGGTAATCTAGAACTGGATTGATGGCAAAGTTCCTTGTTGTGCATGGATCGCCGGATTTGTTTCTTTTTCTCTGCAATTTTGCCTCTGCCCAGTAATACTGGTTGATCTCTATTTTAAGCCTTTGCCTTTCAAATTAATGCAAAAATTTATGATCTTTGTTCATGTTGGGGTTCTAGTTTTCCTGGGTTGGTATCCTCGCTTCTGCCTGAATCTTCATGGCTGTTTCTTTGGATATTTATATTAGCCTGAACCGTGTTGTGTAGTTTCAGCCTCTACTCTCACCGTGACGGGTAATTGTTCTATGGTGTTCACCGAGGCTGGTCGGATTGGTTCTGCATTTATAGTTTTTTTTTCCCCTTGTTTTTTTTTTTACCTCTGTCATTAGTAAATAAGGAAGATTCGACTGCGTTGAAGATGGAGGTTTTGGGCGATTTACCAATCTGGTAGGTGGCTGTTGGCACTTAATGTATGTGGGCTGGATCTTAATTGATGGCTGGCAATCCCTGGTATCTAGATGATTCGCGTATGTACAGGGCAACGTTAACATTTGTGGATCTTGCCGAGTGAAATTTAAAACGCGGTGAGTTTGTCGGGGTTGAATGTAAGATGTTGTGATTTACTGTGTAGTTGACTTCCTTTATAACTGCGCACGAACAACAGTTCTGTTCGTGAACCTGTGGCTTATTTTCGTTGACCTGAACCCCTTCGTTGCCAGCACTGACGCGTCCAAACCCCCACTAGATTGACCATTCTATTAGTGAGCGCACGTTGAAGCTGTTGCCATTCATGGGACAACATTTCACCTATGTTTGTGACCATTTGAAACTTCGTCCCTATGTGTGATTTTAGTTGTGCCATAAGAACTCCTCGCATATGTTTCCAGGAAGAAGCTCTCAAGGCCGTAGCCCCTCAGAAGCTTGACAACAGTAAACCTTATCCTGGATGTGACCATGGCGGGGCCATGACCTTTAGTAGGTAGGTTCTTTCTTGTGGGGACAGTAGATTATGAACCTTACACGTCCCGACCCAATCCTCCACCTATTCGCCTGGCTATTGGGAACCCAACCCACACCTGTGTGTTAGCTGCTGCCTCGCTTTTATTTGAAATTAAAAGGTTAAAAGTTGTCGAATGCTGCTCCGGGTTCTGAGCACCTCATCTAAGGCAACCGAAGCTCAACTGTCGTTGGGCGCATTACTCGGAGAGAACCATTATGATCTTAAAGTTTACTCATTTCTCATTTAACTGCCATATATCTAATGGAATGATATTGTTATTTAGTTGTTTATTAATTGTTAATTATTTAATTGTTATAAACTGCAATGCTGAATCAATTGCCTTATTAATTATTTACTTGCATTATGGTAACATTACTACCGTTGGGTCGTCTTAATTGCCATCACTATATGGTAGTAACATTGTTGGTTTTAATGTCACCGATAATATGTAATATGATGTTAATTCTATATATTGACCTTTTTAATTATTGTTATTATAAGTATTGTCATTTTTAATAATGTTGTTTTGTCATTTTCAAATCTTGTCCGTTTGTCATTTTAGAGATTGTATTATTATATATTGCCATTTCTAAATGTGATGTTATTTGTAATTTTCAATTATGATGTTACTTATAAATAGGATGGTATTTCTAAGTATGATGTTATATTGTTAATTTCAAATATGATGTTACTTATAAGTATGATGTTATTGCATTATTATTGGAATCTATGATCATAGATGACATCGAATTGTGAGCTCCTCAAGTTTATTTGATTTTTTTTTATCTTGTAAGGTCATTGAAATTTTGGGGTTGTAACATATAAGAGGTATTGTAATTGTAAAATCATGGTCTAGATAGGTGATATAAATGAAAGGTGTTTAATAATTCATGGCAGTGTTATTGTAACTTTCATCGTTAATAATAACATATATGGTGTAATAGACTTGATTAAGTACAATAGGATTTCTGAGTCTGCAATGAGGGTGTTGTTCCTAGTGGACACCTCCATGTAACCTTAGTATATATGTCTGTGTGTGTGATTTTTCTGTGTAAGGAATCCAGTGTCGTATCAAGAGTCTCGGGATGTTTAAAGGCACAGTTTCCACTCTTGCGACAAACTCTGAGCCGTATCGGTAGTCTCGGGCTGTTTAAAGGCACAGTTTCCACTACTGCGACTCCCTAAAGGATTTATTAGTTTCTGCCTGAGCAGTCGGCCAGGAGCCTGTCTAATCTTCTTTTAAGAAGACATAAGAGTAAAAGCCCTGCTTTTCTATACAGAAATAGTAAACTCTACTACTATGGATTCTTCCCTCTGTGTTAGTAGTGTGCATAAACCAGTGTGTCATTAAATGGTTGCATCGTGAGTCTTATGTATACAGTCGTAGAAACTGATTGATGTTGGTAGATTTGGCATTTATAGTGTTGGTATTGATTGTTGATGCAAGAGCATCCACACCTCATCAAGCGAGCCAGCGCGTGGAGCAGGGAAAGGACAGCTGGGCAAGCCAGCAAACTTCTTTTTGAATTTCACTATGATGTTTGTTGCGCCAAGCATTAATGAGTTGATGTAATGAAGTGCACTTGTATTGTATTATAGATAGGAAGGCATTTATTAGTTTTAATGCTGTTAGATAGGAATTTATTATAGATTTGATAGTTTCAGATTTCGAGAGGGAAAACGGAATATAGGCACCCTCCTTTGTATCATTGTATTATTATCATTCATTCAGGAGCAAGAAGAGAGCAGAACAGAGAAATTGTGAGCAAAATCCCCATGTACAGATATTGAATTAATAGGAAAACTTTGATTCAATTCCATGGCTGTGATTATTCTCTGTGTGCTGTTGATATTATGCTATTGCATATTTGCTTCTTGTTAGGCCTTTGTTTTATATGTTGTGTATGTGATTTCATGGTAGATTCAAAATCTGAAAAAGAGAAGAGAATGAGTTTCAATTGTTTCTCTGTTTGAGTCAGGAGATTCCTGCATAGAGTGCAGTCGAATTCATCTGCATAGAGTGCGTTGATGAGACTCAACAATTAAGCTCTGATTCTCGTTTACCCAGAAGTTGATTTGGGTTGAGAAAACCGTGCATGTGAAGTGCGGGCCAAGATTGGAGTCTCAGTAGCTAGTCTGAGCAAGAAAGATAGGGATTTCTGTGGCTGTGAGTGCATAGAATCTGGACGGGTTCAACACTTTAAAGTTGTCAAGGTTGAACGCAAGCAATGAGTGCAAGGTCTCCAAAGGAGTTGAGATTGATAAGCTCAGGAGGGATAGTTCCTTCGAGTTATTTTGGGAACAGACCCAGAAGAAAGTTCGAACCGGGAGAAGTTTGGAGGTGGGAGAAATCCTCAAGAAGAAGAATCAACGGACGGGATTCACGAGAGGGAATTGCGAAATCCTGTTAACCGTTCGATCATGGAGAAGCTACACAGGAGTTAACTCGTAGGCGCAAGAAGGGTCAAAGCCCATCGGGGTTCGGCATTCAGCGGATGACAAGGTGAGGCGTAGACTCGCTGAAGTTGCGAGTCATGATTTCCTGAATCAACAGGAGTCATCGATCAGAGCAGGTACACGTGGTGAAAGATCCCGAGGAAATGAAGAATCGGGGTTCGGAGTTCGGGGCTTCCGACAATAGGGAAAATTGCATCGTGGATTCGTGATCCGCGAAATCCTGAGGTGACGTGGCAGTGCGGGACCTCGGAAGCGAGTGGAGTCCAGGTGGCATTGAATCAGGATATTGGCACCTCGGGACTCGGAGTTTGGAAAGTCAGGTGCTTGACATCGCAAGCGGTGATATTCCGATAGGGAAATCCATGATAAGGAAGGTATCGTTGACCATTTGACCATCGGGGTTAGGGGAATTGAAAGACCTGATCTCGTGAGTGACGAACTCGCAAACTTGCGAGTTCCGATTTCCCGATACGCGAAAGGGGAGATCATCGAGGAGTGACTATGGGTAAAGAGAACTCCCGAGAGGAGTTGGAAGAGTTCTTAACTCTTCGGGCCTGTGTGAAAGAAGGTCCTGGTGATCAGGGCTTGCTGTCGAGGGAAGGTGGCGTCAATAGTGGTATCAGAGAAGGAGAATCTTTGCTTTCTGTAGTAGAGACAGAGTCATCATGCCGCCCAAAAGAGAAAGGCAGTCGCCTGATCATGAAGACAGGGACGCCCGGAGAAGGGGTAGGCCGACAGGGAATCCAGAAATGGAACGACAGATATGATATCTCAGGGTGAGACTCGAAGAGATGGAGACCACCCAAAGGCGCGGAGCTGGCACTGGAGAGTTCAGTGATTCTGAGGTTGAAGAGGAAGCTGGACACGATGCAGAAGAGGTCACAACAGAGGATGCATCGACCGAGCGGTTGATCAGAGCTATCGCTATAATGAGCTCGAAGACAAAAATGGACATTCCCGTCTATGAGGGAAGTCTTAATGCAGAAGAGTTGTTGGATTGGATCAGAGCACTCGACACCTACTTCGATTATGAAGATATCGAAGAGGACAAGAAGGTAAGGCATGCTGTTACCAAGTTGAAAGGACATGCAGCCTTATGGTGGGATGAGTTGCAAGCGGACAAGCGCTGCAAAGGAAAACAAAAAGTCAAAAGATGGGATAGGATGATCGCTAATATGAAAGCGAAATTCATCCCCAGAGATTACCAGATCACTTTGTTCAGGCGAATGCAGAACTTGAGACAAAAGCTGATGACGGTGAAGGAGTACACCGAGGAATTCTATAGACTCAACATCCGAGCAGGTCATCGGGAGAGTGATGACGAGAAGGTGGCGAGATACCTGAATGGGTTGAGGTATGACATTCAGGATGAATTGAGCATGCTGACCATCTGAACAGTTGAGGATGCGTACCAAACGGCTCTGAAATCCAAAGAGAAGCTGAGCCTCAAGCAAGGACAACGAGGGCGAGGCAGGAGTCAGCCAGAGGCAAGGCAATTGCCCAGGAAAGAATTCAGAAGCCCAGGGAGGAATGGCAGAGACCTCAGGGTAAGGCTGAGAGAGGTGGAACCTCACAGTAGAGGCAGCCACAAACTGAATAGAGGAAGCAATATGATGAGCTGAGGAGGCAGCATACAGAGCAGGGTGGCGGTTACACTGACGCCAACATAATTCCTCGTACCCGAGGTAGAGGAAGAGGCCGAGGAGGAGTTATCACATGTTTTACATGTGGAAAAGATGGTCATAAAGACGTTGATTGTTTAGACAGGAAGATGGACAGAAGTGAAGCTCACATCACTAAGGCGCAGAGGCGTGATGCTGAGAATGAAGATGCAGACAACGGAAGATCACTTGGGACGCATAAAATTCTTTTGGCACATGAGAAAGAGGTGGAAAGCACAGTGCAAAGGAGCAGACTATTCAGAACGGCTTGTACAACCAAGGATAGAAAGTGAAAAGTCATAGTTGACAGTGGGAGCACTGAAAATCTCATTTCATCCAAGATGGTGGAGAAATTGGAGCTGGAAGCAACTAAGCACCCGAGTCCATATAAGGTCTCATGGCTACAAAAAGGACACCGGGTAAGTGTCACTAAACAATGCTTAGTTAAATTTAAGATTGGGAATTACCATGATGAGATTCTGTGTGATGTCATTCCCATGGATGTGTGTCACATATTGCTGGGTAGACCATGGCAGTATGAACGAAATGTTGTTCATGACGGAAGGATGAACACATACACCTTGGAGAAGGATGGGAGGTCACACAGGTTGCTTCCGATAAAAGATAAAGAAGTGAAGCCGGAAGTGAGCAACACGATACTTCTCATGAGTGGGAAGGAACTTCTCACAGAGATGGAGAAGAATGAAGATCCACAATTCTTTGCTGTCAGGAAGCCAAGAATTGTCCTGACAAGCACAAGAGTGGATGACTTGCCAGACGAGATTCAAGAACTGTTGGGAGAGTTCGTTGATATCATCGTGAACGAACTACCTCGTTCGTTGCCACCAATGCAGAGTGTGAGTCACCATATTGACCTCATACCCAGAGAAAGTTTATCGAATAAAGAAGCATACAGGTTGACACCTCAGGAGAACGAGGAGGTCAAAAGGCAGGTACAGGATCTGCTGGACAAGGGACTGGTTAGAGAGAGTCTTAGTCCATGTGTTGTTCCGACAGTACTAAGTCTGAAGAAGGATGGAGGCTGGAGAATGTGTACAGACTCCAGGGCGATAAACAAAATCACCATCAGGTACAGGTTTCCACTGCCAAGAATGGATGACTTGATGGATTGCCTGAGTGGGGAAAATTATTTTTTGAAGATTGATCTCAAGAGCGGATATCACCAGATCCGGATGACAGAGGGAGATGAATGGAAAACAACATTCAAGACAAATGAGGGTTTCTATGAATGGCTGGTAATTCCTCCGTTTGGGTTGACAAAAGCACCAAGCACTTTTATGAGGCTGATGAATGAAGTCCTGAGGGAATTCATCGGCAAATTTTTGGTCGTATATCTGGACGACATATTAATTTTCAGCAAGACCAGGGATGAACACTTGAGGCATTTAGCCATTGTGATGAGAAGGCTACAACAGGAGAAGTTGTTGGCCAATTTGAAGAAGTAATCATTTTTGTAGACATAACTCATTTATTTGGGTTTTGTAATCTCAGCGAATGAATTGAATATGGATCCTGAAAAGGTGGAAGTGATCAGGAATTGGCCATTGCCGAGGAACGTTTTTGAGGTAAGGAGCTTCCATGGTTTGGCTAGTTTCTACAGGAAATTCATTCGGAATTTTAGTGGAATTAGAGCCGCAATGATGGACACAGTAAAGAAACGGCATAAAGTTTTTCATTGGACAACAGAGGCTGAAAGGAACTTCAATAGGTTGAAGTGAAAGATTACAGAGCAGACAATTCTGGTGCTGCCAGATTTTCAGAAAACCTTCCAAGTGAAGTGTGATGCGAGTGGATATGCTATTGGAGGGGTCTTGAGTAAGGATGACAGACCTATAGCATATTATAGCGAAAATATGGATGATGCAAAGCTGAAATACTCCACGTACGACAAAGAGTTTTATGCCATCATACAGGCATTAAAGAAGTGGAGGCATTACTTGATACCCAAAGAATTCGTTTTGTACAGTGATAATCACGCATTGCAGTTTATAAGTCAACAAGAGAAGTTGAACCAGAAGCATGCAAAATGGGTAGAGTACATGCAGAATTTTACATTTGTTATCAAGCACATTTTGGGGACTGCTAACAAGGTGGCTGATGCCTCAAGCAGGAAATGTTTGCTGCTATAGGAGTTTAGGGTTAAAACCTTGGGTTTTGAAAATCTGAAAGACATGTATGCAGGTGACGCAAATTTTGCAAAGGCATACGAGGCAGCTGAGAATCCTGTTCTCAGGGATCGGAGTTCATGGCTGGAGTATATGATCCAAGAGGGATTGTTGTTTCGAGGCAATCAATTGTGCATTCCGAATTGCTCCATGAGGGAGAATTTGGTGAAAGAAAAACACAGCGGAGGCTTAGCAGGTCATTTTGGACATGATAAGACATTCACCAAGTTGAGTGAATCATATTATTGGCCGGGGATGCGCACTGATGTAAAGAGGTTTGTTGACCGATGCATGATCTATCAACATGCGAAGGGCCAAAAGTAGAACACATGGTTCTATCAGCCATTGCCTATACTGGAGAGACCATGGGAGGCGATCAGTATGGATTTTGTGCTAGGACTGCCGAGGACGCAGAGAGGGGTTGAATCCATCTTTGTGGTGGTGGACAGGTTTTCAAAAATGGCACATTCCATACCGTTTCAGAAGACCAGTGATGCGACGCACATCGCAAATTTGTTTTTCAAAGAAGTTGTCAGATTGCATGGATTGCCGAGGAGTATAGTCTCGGATCGGGATACAAATTTCATAGGTCATTTTTGGAGGACGCTATGGAAGAAGCTGGGAACTGACTTGGCATTCAGTTCTGCTTATCACCCCCAGACAGATGGACAGATCGAAGTGGTCAACAGGATCTTAGGGGATTTATTGAGGAGCTTGGTGACAGAGCACCACAACAGTTGGGACCAGATATTACCACAAGTAGAGTTTGCTTACAACGACTCTGTGAACAGGAGTACAGGAAGAAGCCCGTTTCAGATCTTTTATGGGACACAACCAAGGGGAGTTTCTGAGCTCAGGGAGTTAGGACAGGCTGAAACTAGTAGTGCTCGTGCTAAAGAATTTGCTGAAGCAATGGAGGAACTTCACACGCGGGTGAAGCAGCGACTACAGAAGGCAAACCATGAGTATAAGCGCAGAGCCGATCAGCAGAAGAGACAACTTCAGTTCGAAGTTGGGGACATGGTTCTAGCACACTTAAGGAAGGAAAGGTTCCCAAGGGGAACATATAACAATCTCAAGATGAAGAAGATTGGGCCATGCAGAGTCCTGAAGAAATTCGGGGAAAATGCCTACGAGATTGAGTTGCCAGAGGGCATCGGGATATCTCCAATTTTTAATATTTCGGATTTATACCCATACAGAGCTGATGAAGCAGACACTAGAACTGAGGAACCAGTGGTCCAGTGGCAAAGACAATTTCCAGTTGCACAGAAACCTCAGATGGAGTGCATACTGGGTAAAAGAATAGGCAGGAAGACCAGGAGGAAGCAACATTTTGAATGCCTGGTAAAATGGAAGAATCACCCAATGGAGGATGCCAGCTGGGAGACTGAGGTAGTGATACAGAAGCATGGTCACACTGTACAGGAGCTCATGGACAGGAGCCCATGAAATCTTTTGAGCCGAGGAGTATGATGCAGGAGCATCCACACCTCGTCAAGCGAGCCAGCACGTGGAGCAGGGAAAAGATAGCTGGGTAAGCCAACAAACTTCTTTTTTAATTTCACTATGATGTTTGTTGCACCAAGCATTAATGAGTTGATGTAATGAAGCGCACTTGTATTGTATTATAGATAGGAAGGCATTTATTAGTTTTAATGCTATTAGATAGGAATTTATTATAGATTTGATAGTTTCATATTGTGAGAGGTAAAACGGAATATAGGCACCCTCCTTTGTATCATTGTATTATTATCATTCATTCAGGAGCAAGAAGAGAGTAGAATAGAGAAATTGTGAGCAAAATCCCCATGTACAGATATTGAATTAATAGGAAAACTTTGATTCAATTCCATGGCTGTGATTATTCTCTGTGTGCTGTTGATATTATGCTGTTGCATATTTGCTTCTTGTTATGCCTTTGTTTTATATGCATGTGATTTCATGGTAGATTCAAAATCTGTGAAAGAGAAGAGAATGAGTTTCAATTGTTTCTCTGTTTGAGTCAGGAGATTCCTGCATAGAGTGCGTTGATGAGGCTCAACAATTAAGCTCTCATTCTTGTTTGCCCAGAAGTTGATTTGGGTTGAGAAAACCGTGCATGTGAAGTGAGGGCCAATATTGGAGTCTCAGTAGCTAGTCTGAGCAAGGAAGACAGGGATTTCTGTGGCTGTGAGTGCACAGAATCCGGATGGGTTCAACACTTGAAAGTTGTCAAGGTTGAATGCAAGCAGTGAGTGAAAGGTATCCAAAGGAGTCGAGATTGATAAGCTCAGGAGGGATATTTCCTTCGAGTTATTGTGGGAACAGACCCAGAAGAAAGTCCGAACCGGGAGAAGTTTCGAGGTGGGAGAAATCCTCAAAAAGGAGAATCAACAGACGAGATTCAAGGGAGGGAATTGCGAAATCCCGTTAACCGTTTGATCGTGGAGAAGCCGCGCAGGAGTTAACTCGTAGGTGCAAGAAGGGTCAAAGCCCATCGGGGTTTGGCATTCGGCGGATGACGAGGTGAGGCGTAGACTCACTGAAGTCGCGAGTCGCGATTTCCCGAATCAACGGGAGCCGTCGATCAGAGCAGGTACACGTGGAGAAATATCTCGAGGAAACGGAGAATCGGGGTTCGGAGTTCCGGGCTTCCGACAACAGGGAAACTTGCATCGTGGATTCGTGATCCATGAAATCCCGAGGTGACGTGGCAGCGTGGGACCCCGGAAGCGAGTGGAGTCCATGTGGCATTGAATCGGGAGATCGACACCTCGAGGCTCAGAGTTTGGAAAGTCAGGTGCTTGACATCGCAAGCGGCGATATTCCAATAGGGAAATCCCCGATAAGGAAAGTACCGTTGACCATTTGACCATCGGGGTTTGGGGAATTGAAAGAACCGATCTCGTGAGCGACAAACTCGCGAACTTGCGAGTTCCGATTTCCCGATACGCGAAAGGGGAGATCACCGAGGAGTGACTGTGGGTAAAGAGAACTCTCGAGAGGAGTTGGAAGAGTTCTTAACTCTTCGG
>JZKD02S1694105.1:163866-186465 GCA_000966675.3 Picea glauca | reverse complement strand
GTCTAACAAGGTCTAACTGACTCCAAACAAATGCTAAACTTTGAACTATCAAGATTGGTTAAACAACAATGTTCTAACTACCTAAGGTCAAAATATGGGGCATTAAAAATTTCATATCTTCTCTGATGCAGAAGCATTGCCAACATCAAGCGAGCCAGCGTGGAAGCGAAGGACAGCTGGACAAGCGCCAGTGCTATTTTTGAATTTCTCTTGGATTTGATGCGCGAACATAAATGTCGCAATTTAATGAAGCGTACTTGTATAATGTAAATGGACCTTGAATGATTTTCTCTTGTCCTTAGTAGGTAGAAGGCATTTAAAGTAGTTAATGCAGGTAGATAGAATTTAATTCTAGATTAGACAGTTTTAGAGCGCAAGAGGGAAACGAGATATAGACACCCTCATTGTGTATTGTAACATTATGGAAGATTATTGAAGCATTGGAGCAAGAGAATGCAGAGAGCTGTGTAAGAACACCCATGTAAAGATATTTGGATTAATAGAAAGAGTTGATTCAAACTCATGGTTTTTGTGTTTGTTCTCTGTATTGATGCTGAATGATATGCTCATGAATGATTTATTCCTGTTATACATTTTCTTATTATGCTATGTATATGATTTCATGTTTTGAAACTAAAATATGAGAGGAAAGGATAATGCAATGAGTTTCAATTGTTTCTCTATATGAGTAAGAATTTCTGCAAGGAGTGCAGTTGAAGTGTCTGCAAGGAGTGCATCGACAAGAATTCAGGGTTGCGTCTCTGAAGCTTAGATATTTTTACTCTTGTTCTCATTTCCTCAAAGGTGCAGTTAGGCACAGGATTCGTGCAAGGAGTGCGCAGGCCAAGCTAATTCTCAGAGTTGTGAGTCTGAGAAAAGAGATTGGGAGACTACTACTGCAGGTGTGCGCAGAGTCAAAAGATTTCAAAACTTAAGAAAGTGCTTGAAAGTTTGTCGCAAGGAGTGCGTGCAGGGATCTTCTGAAAGCTCAGGAAGGATAAGGCCTTCGAAATTGTGGAAGGATAGCGCAGGGAAGATGTGACTAAAAATTTGTAAGAAGGCGTCGCAAGTTTGCGCCGCAGGTGAACAAGTCCGCGGAGGAACACTTGGTCATTCGCAGGAATCGTCAAGGAAGGACGAACGGTCGGTATTCTCCGAGGAAAATTCATGAATTTTTGTGAGCCGTCATATCTCACAGAGAAGCAGGGGAGATACACCGATTATTACCAAAGGGTTCAAAGATCAGGAGGGGCAGGACCGTAGATCCGAGTTACAAGTGCTGTCATATTTACACGTGAGATTCCATATCGGGGTTTCGTAGGTTGAAGTCTCGTAACTGTTGTAACAGGAATTGAGAAATCATGAAGCATGATATCCCGATGACTAAGAGAATAGTGTGGGGCCACAAGAGTCAGTGAGGTGGACAGGTGGCACACCATTTCAAAGTTTCATGGTGAGAAGTTTCGAAACATCTACATTAGGAATCGCGATATTGCAAACTCTGAAATGCCGATGAAGTGAAGCGTGGAAAAGACAGAGCTCATGTGTGTTCTAGAGTTTCAGCATATCAGGATTCGGGGGTCAGTAAAACAAGCTACTCGACATCGCGAGTGTCAAAATCGCGATAAGGGAAATCTCGATAGGAAAATGTCAGCATTGACTGTTGTCGGGTTTCAGGGATTCAAGAGTCCAATGCTCGACCACTGACCTTGCGAAGTTGCGAAGTCCTATCTCCTAAGTGCAAAGAGGGGATCCCACGAGGATTGTTGTGGGTGTATATTTCCCGATAGGGAAATAGAAGAACATTTAGAGTTCTTCTGGCCGTGTGGAAGGAAAGATCCTGTGTGTTGACGTGGACCTTCCAACCTGTGGGTTGTGGAGTGAGGGCGTCGACGTCAATTTTTAGTATCAGAGCCCAGAAAGGTTCTTTGCTTTCTGTAGCAGAGAAAGAGAGTTCACCATGCCACCAAGGAGAAGGGACAGGAAAACACCCGATCCACCAGAGGATAGGGAAATGCCACGGAGAAGAGGCAGGCAGATGACAGATCCAGTTATGGAAAGAGAGATGCGTGATCTATGAGCTAGACTCGAAGACATGGAAATATCACAAAGCCGTACATTCAGTGCTGGGGATCTCAGTGATTTCGAGAGTGAAGTTGAGGCTGAACATGAAGAAGAAGTTGCAGCTAAAGATGCATCAAACGAGCATTTGATGAGAGCTATTGCAAGGATGGGTGCAAGAGCGAAGATGGACATTCCAGTTTATGAGGGAAACTTGGATGCAGAGGAGCTTCTAGACTGGATTAGAGCTCTCGACACATACTTTGACTATGAATATGTCGAGGAAGACAAGAAAGTCAAGCATGCTGTCACAAGGTTGAAGGGACATGCAACATTGTGGTGGGATGAACTACAAGCTGACAGACGCTACAAGGGAAAGCAGAAGATCAAGAGCTGAGATAGAATGATCGCAAAGATGAAGGTGAAATTCATCCCCAGGTATTGTCAAATTACTCTATTTAGGAGGACGTAGAACCTGAGACAGAAGTTGATGATAGTGAAAGAATACATTGAAGAATTCTACAAACTGAACATCAGGGTAGGTCATCGGGAGAGCGATGATGTGAAAGTTGCCAGATACATGAATGGCCTGAGATATGATATCCAGGATGAGATGAGCATGGTAACCATCTGAATGGTGGAAGATTCTTATCAGATGGCTCTGAAGGTAGAAGAGAAGCTGAGCCGAAAGCAGAGTCAAAGAGGCCGAGGCAGAAGCCAGCCCAAAGGAAAATCACTTGCCCAGGAAAAATATCCGAAGCCCAAGGAGGACTGGAAGAAACCTCAGACTCGAACTGAGAGAGGTGGAACCTCACAGAGAGGGAAATATGTTGAACAGAGAGGGCAACATACTGAGCAGAGAGGAGATTATGCTGACAACAACACTTTTCCTCGTACTAGAGGTAGAGGAAGAGGAAGAGGTGGAGTAATAACATGTTTCACATGTGGAAAGAATGGGCACAAGTCTTACGAGTGTCCAGATAAAAAGAAGGATATTGGAGTATCTCACATCACCGAAGCGCATAGGCGAGATGTTGAGGTAGAAGACGCTGAAGGCAAAAGATCGTTGATGATGCGAAAATTCCTTTTGACACCAGAGAAGGAGGTGGAGAGTTCAGTCCAAAGGACCAGACTTTTCAGGGGTGCTTGCAAAACCAAGAACAGGGTATGCAAGGTCATTGTAGACAGTGGTAGCATGGATAATCTCATTTCAACCGAGATGGTAGAAAAGTTGGAGCTGGAGACAACTGATCATCCAAGCCCTTACAAAGTGTCGTGGCTACAGAAAGAACATCAGGTAACTGTCACTAAACAATGTTTAGTTGAATTTAAGATAGAAGGATATAATGATAAGATATTATGTGATGTCATTCCTATGGATGTTTGTCATCTATTGTTGGGTAGACCATGGAAATATGATAGGAATGTGATTTATGATGGGAGAATGAATACATATACCCTGGAGAAGAATGGGAGGACACACATGTTGCTTCCAATTAAGGATAAGGAGGTGAATCCGGAAGTAAGAAAAACTGTACTTCTCATGAGTGGGAAGGAACTTATTACATAAGTTAAGAAGAAGGAGGATCCATAGTTTATTGTTTAGGAATCGCTAGAAGAGTTTGCTGATATAATAGTGGACGAATTACCTCGTTCGTTGCCACCAATCAGAAGTGTGATTCATCATATTGATCTCATACCAGGAGCCAGTTTGCCAAACAAATTCGCGTATAGGTTGACGCCACAAGAGAATGATGAGGTTAAAAGGCAAGTCCAGGATTTGTTGGACAAAGGTTTAGTCAGGGAGAGCTTGAGTCCATGTGTTGTTCCAACAGTACTCAGTCCAAAGAAAGACGGAGGCTGGAGGATGTGTACTGACTTGAGGGCGATCAATAAGATAACCATTAGGTATAGATTTCCATTGCCAAGGATGGATGATCTGATGGATTTCTTGAGTGGAGCAAAGTATTTTTCAAAGATTGATTTGAAAAGCAGTTATCATCAAATCCGCATGAGAGAAGGTGACGAATGGAAGACAACATTCAAAACCAACGAAGGGTTGTATGAATGGCTTGTTATGCCATTTGGCTTAACAAATGTGCCGAGTACCTTCATGAGGTTGATGAATGGAGTCCTGAGGGAGTTCATCGGAAAGTTTGTCATTGTGTATTTGGACGACATACTGGTTTACAGTAAGACAGTGGTAGAGCATCTGAAGCATTTGGCTACAGTGATGCAGAAACTACGGTAGGAGAAGATGTTGATAAACATGAAGAAGTCCTCATTCATGAAGACAGATCTCATTTACTTGGGGTTTGTTATTTCGGAAAATGAGTTGAGAATGGATCCAGATAAGGTGGAGGTAATCAAGAATTGGCCATCACCGAAGAATATATTTGAGGTGAGAAGTTTTCACGGATTGGCTAGTTTCTACCGAAAGTTCATTGGGAATTTTAGTGGAATTAGTGCAGTGATGATGGATACAGTGAAGAAAATACACAAGTATTTTCACTGGATTGAAGAGGCTGAAAAGAGTTTCAATCTGTTGAAGAGGAAGATTATGGAACAACCAGTTTTGGTGTTTCCGGATTTCCAAAAGATGTTTCAGGTGAAATGCGATGCAAGTGGATTTGCAATCGGGGCAGTCTTGAGTCAGGAAGACATGCCAATAGCCTACTTCAGCGAGAAGCTGAATGAAGCTAAAGTGAAGTACTCCACTTATGATAAGGAGTTTTATGCTATCATCCAGGCATTGAATAAATGGAGGCATTACTTAATTACCAAGGAGTTTGTCTTGTATAGTGACAATCATGCATTGCAGTTTGTGACTCAACAGGAAAAGTTGAATCAGAAACATGTCAAATGGGTTGAGTATATGCAAAATTTCACTTTTGTAATTAAACATATTTCTGGTACTGCTAACAAAGTGGTTGATGCTTCGAGCAGGAAGTGTTTGCTGTTACAGGAGTTCAAGGTCAAAACGTTGGGTTTTGATGATCTCAGGAACATGTACGTTGATGATCCAGATTTTAAGGAGGCGTATGAAGCAGCTGAGAATCCAATTCTCAGAGACAGAAGCCAGTGGATAGAATACATGATCCAGGAAGGAATGTTGTTCAAGGGAAATCAACTGTGTATTCCAAAATACTCCATGAGGGAGAACTTTCTAAAGGAGAAACACAGTGGAGGATTGGCAGGGCACTTTGGTCACGACAAGACGTTCACAAAGTTGAATGAGTCATATTTTTAGCCGGGAATGTGAGAAGACATCAAGATATTCGTGGAGAGATGCATAATTTTCCAACATTCGAAAGGAAGGAAGAAGAATGAAGGGCTCTATAAACCATTTCTCATACCAGAGAGGTGATGGGATGCAATCAACATGGATTTTGTATTGGGGTTGCCAAGAACACAAAGCGATTGTGATTCAATCTTTGTGGTGGTGGATAGATTTTCCAAGATGGCACATTTTATCCCATGTTAGAAGACCAGTGATGCAAATCACATTGCGAACTTGTTTTTCAAAGAGGTCATTCGACTTCATGGCTTACCAAGAAGCTGGGAACTAACTTGGAATTTAGTTCGGCTTATCATCCTCAGACAGATGGACAGACAGAAGTGGTGAATAGAAGTTTGGGATACTTACTTAGAAGCTTGGTGACAGAACATCACAGCTAGTGGGACAACATATTACCACAGACAGAGTTTTCTTATAATGACTCAGTTAACAAGAGCACATGGAAGAGTCCATTTCAGGTTGTCTGTGGCATGCAGCTGAGGGGAATTTCTGAACTGAGGGATTCAGAACAAACTACGACAAGGAGCACTAGTGCAGAAGAATTCGCAGAGGCGATGAAAGAACTTCACAGTCAGGTGAAGGAGCGATTACAGAATTCAAGCCAGGAATACAAGCGTAGAGCAGATCAACGCAGAAGACAACTTCAGTTTGAGGTTGGTGACTTGATTCTGGCACATTTGAGTAAATAAAGGTTCCCGAGAGGAACATATAATAAGCTGAAGATGAAGAAAATTGGGCCATGTAAGGTCTTGAAGAAGTTTGGGGTGAATGCTTGTGAGATTGAATTACCTGATGGGATCGGAATTTCTTCGATATTCAATATCTCAGATTTGTACCCATATAAGGCTGAGAAAGCAGGGACTGGAGATGAGCATCCAGTGATCCAGTGGTGAAATAAGATGCCAGTTGTAGATAAGCCACAGATGGAGTGCATACTGGACAAACGAGTGAGCAAGAGGACCAGGCGAAAGCAATATTTTGAGTATCTGGTCAAATGGAAGAACCATCCAGTTGAAGATGCCAGTTGGGAGACTGAAGCAGAGATATAGAAGCATGGACAAACTGTGCACGAGCTCATGGAAATGAGCCATGAAATTTTTTTCAAGCGAGGGAGTATGATGCAGGAGCATCGCCAACATCAAGCGAGCCAACGCGGAAGAGAAGGACAGTTGGACAAGCACCAACGCTATTTTCGAATTTCTCTTGGATTTGATGCGCAAACATAAATGTCACAATTTAATGAAGTTCACTTGTATAATGTAAATGGACCTTGAGCGATTTTCTCTCTTCCTTAGTAGGTAGAAGGCATTTAAAGTAGTTAATGCAGGTAGATAGAATTTAATTCTAGATTAGACAGTTTTAGAGCGCAAGAGGGAAACGCGATATAGACACCCTCATTGTGTATTGTAACATTATGGAAGATTATTGAAGCATTGGAGCAAGATCATGCAAAGAGCTATGTAAGAACACCCATGTACAGATATTTGGATTAATAGAAAGAGTTGATTCAAACTCATGGTTTTTGTGTTTGTTCTCTGTATTGATGCTGAATGATATGCTCATGAATGTTTGCTTCCTGTTATACATTTTCTTATTATGTTGTGTATATGATTTCATGTTTTCAATCTGAAATATGAGAGGAAAGGATAATGAAATGAGTTTCAATTGTTTCTCTATCTAAGTAAGAACTCCTGCAAGGAGTGCAGTTGAAGTGTCCACAAGGGGTGCATCGACAAGAATTCAGCGTTGCGTCTCTGAATCTCAGATAGTTTTACTCTTGTTCTCATTTCCTCAAAGGTGTAGTTGGGCATAGGAGCCATGCAAGGAGTGCACAGGCCAAGATAAGTCTCAGAGTTGTGAGCCTGAGTAAAGCAATTGAGAGACTGTTGTTGCAGGTGTGCTTAGAGTCAAAATATTTCAACACTTAAGAAAGTGCTTGAAAGTTTGCCGCAAGGAGTGCGTGTAGGGATCTTATGAAAGCTCAGGAAGGATAAGGCCTTCGAAATTGTGGAAGGATAGTGCAGGGAAGTTGTGACTAAAAATTTGTAAGAAGGTGTCGCAAGTTTGCGCCACAGGTGCACAAGTCCGCGGAGGAACACTTGGTCATTCGCAGGAATCACCAAGAAAGGATGGACGATCGGTATTCTTCGAGGAAAATTCATGAATTTCTGTGAGCCGTCATATCTCACAGAGAAGCAGGGGAGATATGCCAAGTATTCCCAAAGGGTTCAAAGCTTAGGAGGGGCAGGACTGTAGATCCGAGTTACAAGGACCGTCAGATTTACATGTGAGATTCCATATCGGGGTTTCGTAGGTTGAAGTCCTGTAACCGTTGTAACAGGAATCGTGAAGCGCGATATCCCGACGAATAAGAGAACAGTGTGGGGCCATAGAAGTCAGTGAGGTGGATAGGTGGCACACCATTTCAAAGTTTTGTGGCGAGAAGTTCTGAAACATCTGCATTAGGAATTAGGATATTGCAAACTCCGAAATGCCAATGAGGTGAAGCGTGGAAAAGACAAAGCTCACGTGTGTGCCGAAGTTTCGACATATCGAGATTCGGGGGTCGGTAAAACAAGATACTCGACATCACGAGTGTCGAAATTGTGATAAGGGAAATCCCGATAGGAAAAGGTAAACGTTGACTGTTGTCAGGTTTCAGTGATTCGATATTCCAACGCTCGACCACTGACCTCGCGAAGTCACAAAGTTCGATCTCCTAAGTGCAAAGAGGGGATCCCACGAGAATTATTGTGGGTGCAGATTTCCCGATAGGGAAATAGAATAACGTTTAGAGTTCTTTGGGCCGTGTGGAAGGAAAGATCCTGTGTGTTGACGTGGACCTTTCGATCTGCGGGTTGTGGAGTGAGGGCATCGACGTCATTCTCTAAAATTTCACTTTTCTAAAAAACTATGTAATACTTGTAGAGAGGTTTTATCGTTCAAAAAATTCACACAAAACCCCAAAAAGTTTCTCAGATTACTTACTTATTTTGAAGTCTGATCATTTTTGGCCTGATCAAATAGATGAGGCATGTGATATAATGGTACATCATCTCCTTTCTTCATACCTGAAGTAGAAGCAATATTCTCCTTCAAAATATCCTGTGTGGCCTCCTTGAATATGTCCTTTTCTTTGTGCACATAAAACTATTGTTGAGTTGTTGTATTCTTTTTGACCCACTGGTGTTGGTCCTAATTCTACTTTGTTGCATCTACTCATGTCTTGGTTCCACCTCTAGTAAATATATTGATCTTCTTCCCATCCTCTTCTCTGGTTTCCACAACAATCCATTGAACATTATGATTGTTCTGGTTCCTATTTTCCTGTATCTTTGTCAACAATGTCAGACATTCTTCTTTGTCATGATCTGTTGCGCGAAAATACATGCATGTTGTTGGTGGCTATGGAAAATCCCTTGCATAATGTCCAGGTTTCTGAAAATTGTGACATGTTACTGGTCCTCTACCTCCCCCAAATTATCTTCCTCCATGGCCTCCTCTAAATATTTCCATGTTTCCTTTATTGTCTGCACGCAGTATATTATACTATGGTGCCTCACTGTATTGCGACTATGCATTATTATATTGTGGTGATGTTGCAAATTGATGTTCGTTATTATACTATGGTTGCGATACAAACTGTTGTACATTATTATATTGCGGTTGCGTTGTAAAGTGCTGCACAGGTTGTCCTTATGTAACACCCTGGTTTTAACCCGTATGAACTAGAATGTATTATGTAATTGTGACTTAGGCTGGTGAGTTGGTAAAGTTGAAAAGAGGCCATAGTGCATAGGAAATGTAATAATTCATATACATTAATAAAATACATCATTGGCTACAAGATGAACAAGGACAAAAGAGACATGGGGCTATGATTCCACGAGAGAGGGGGATTAAGAGGCTAAGCCTTTGTATTATATTTTATTTACCCATAATTGATTTTATGGAGAAAATGGGTTACATGAGCTTCTTGGGAGTAAGGACATGTGGTTCTTGTTTTCATGTAATTATATAAACCTTGCCTGTGGGTTGTTTGGGGGTTTCTTTTGGTTAATCATTTCATTTTAGAATTCCTCATTTCACTCTTGTTGAATTCGTGTTATCTTAGGGGGGAGAATGGAAACAAATGGATGGAGGAGGAGATCCATTGCTAGATGGTTGTAATAGATTGTTGATAATTCCAGGAGGGAATGGATGCCCATGTGCATGAGATGATGGAAATTTGGAAAGAACCGTCTACAACTGAGAATCCATGGATTTTCCAGTAGGGATATTTCCTAACCAATAGCACTGGATCTTTGGAGAGAAATTCAACAGCCTAAGGGGCTACTTGGGAGAGAAAGATGTTCATTTCTTTGGGTTGTGCAGGATAAGGGGGAAAGAGACATAGAAATTCAGATTTGTTGTGTGGTTGGGAAACCTCAAAGCTAGTTAGCCAATTCTTGTGTGTTTTCGATTTGGCCTAGGACCCGTCCTTGTGGACTCATATCCCTTGTTGGCCCTCGACCAAGTTTTGAGGAAATATTGGTCAGGAATGACCATGTTTTGGAATTCAACGCAATGATTGAGGAAGGAGTGCCCAGGCGGAGCTGAGATGACATATCTCACTTGTTTTGTGGGCTTTGTGGACCCATCAAGGGGTTCCTAGGGTTTTTGTAAAGGGTTATGGGATGTCGTCCCATGGGTTCTCCCATGTTTAGGCCTTATTGTAAAAGTATAAATAAGAATAAGATTGTAAGGATGTGTAGTAGTAGAGCAAAGTATAGGCAACTTGCAAGGCTAAGTGCAAGTAGTTTTTGTTTTCTTAGTGAAACATGATGTGTATGTAAGGATTCGTTCTTGATAGAGAAGTGGGATTTGTTCAATGACCTAGTTTTGGGAAGGAGGATCTGGCACTCAGTGCATAGATCTCCTGTCCTTTGCGAAGCTCAGCTTTGTGACTTAGTGCACAGGAGCAGATGAATGTAAGAGATTCAGAAGAATAATAAAGAAGACAAAGAAGTTGGTGGACGTAGCCCCACTCTGGGGTGAACCACGTATGTCTTCTATATCTGATGTTCTTTGTGCTATGTTTGTTTTTCATGTATTTTCTTAGTGCTTTGTTATTATGTATGATGAATAGATCTGATAGTGATCAATGCTTACTTGTGTTTTATGAATGAATGCTAGATCTAACTCGTTGCTATGTGCTAAGTGGTTGAAGTACTTAATATTATTGTTACTGCATCGATCTACCTTAGGGTTTGTTCGATGATGTTAATGACGCTAATCAATAAATGATTATTATCTTGCACATGTTAATAGAATACTTTCCAAAGTTTTGTAATCACATATCTGTGTCTCAGCTTGGTTAGGGACATATGAGTCATGTAACTCCCCCGGTCTCTACCTCAGGTGAGACTTTGCATGCTTCACAGGTTTTTCCTAAAGGGCTGGTAGTTAGGGTTTTGTTGGTGCATTGTTGAAGCATTGAACCCTGTGTTTTCCCTTGTACCAACAAATGGTTTCGTTGTCGGGACTGAAAGTGTGATTGCTCGGAACTGAAGTAAAGGAAAGAGAAGATATGTGTGTAGATATGTTGTTATGGTGCACAGTATTTCCTACTTGAGTGGAGAAGCTCTGTGCTAAGAAAGAAACACGATATGAAAAAATGAGGTAAGATCTTGAAAGAGGTAAATCTTTGCGCTTTGATAAAGATAAGCATAATTTTTTTCTTTCGAAAGCATGAATTTAGGTATGATTAATAGATTCTATCATAGTCTGAAATCTAAGGAAAAGTTGGAAGAAAGAGTTGATCTCAATAAATTTGATAGAAATAAATAAAGATATTTTATTCTTATGCATAGAAATAATTTTTGGACTAATAAGTGGATGCAGGAACCTAGAAAGAATTTTTGTAGATTGCAGGTCCAAAACTGTGATCCTAGTGCACAGTACAGGAGAAGTTGGGGAACATTCAAGAGGAAGAGATGATTAACACTATGTTATAACTGTATAAGACCATGACATCTTGCTAAGGAATTCCCTGTTACAAGTCCTACTTGTCTTTGTTGTAAAATTGTTGGTCATGAAGTTGAGGATTATCCAAGGATGATTGCTAAATTCGAACAAATGAATATGAGACAAGAAAAATATCAAGAGACTGTGGGTATGTTAGAGAATCATAAAGAGAAAGAATCATAAAAATATCAGACTATGTTATCACAGTTAAAAGAAATGATGAATGATCACAAGGATGTCAGTTTCTAGATATCTTGAAGGTAAAACAACGCATAAATACAATAATAAGAGACTTCAACATAGATTGTGTCCTGGATGAGGAAACACAAGTGAATATTATGAAAAAACACACTTGGTAAATTTTGGGAAATCCTACTGTGATACCTTCATTGGGAAGGATGGGCTTGTTTAAAGGAAATATGATAATCCTATGTGGAAGAGTTACTGATGTACCTGTTATCATCCATGAAACATCAACTGAAGAGGAATTTGAAGTTATTAAGATTGTTGAGAACAACACTCCATTCCCAATTTTGTTAGGAAAGAATTGGATCAAGGAGGATCATATCAGAAGGAAAGCAGAGGAAGAAGCTACAAATAATAAAAAGAAAGAATTAAGGGATTTCATAGCTAGAAAAATAGACCGACTAATAGAAGAATGATAAGATAAGTCGAAGAAACAAAAGATAAGATAATTAGTTGTCTAAGTTGAAAGAATGCAAGAAGGTGTGAAGGACCTAACCATGTAAGAAACAAGAATACCCACCCTGGACTTAATAAGAGAAGATGTATTAACTTTCAACCCTTTGAGAGAACATCAGTAATGCGAAGTTGCTATGCCAGGAGAAGATGAGAATAGGAATGGAAAAAGAATTCTAGAAACAGTTGGAGAGACTCAGATCATAGGAAATAAGAAAAGGAAGCTTAGTAAGAAGAAATCCAAGTTGGAAAATCTACAAGGAATTACAAAGAAGACTTTGTAGGAGGCAGGTTTGCAGGATTTGAACCTTGCCAGAATAGTGGAACTATGCAGAATGGGACTTCACCTCGACGAAGCTATATGACCATTGGAGGCACCCTGACTGTTAGAGTGACGCTCCAAAATGGCTAAGAAACACATTTATTGGTGAATAGAACACATTTGGTATGTTGAGACTGCGCCATAATGGACAGATTCACATTGATGAAAGGATTCCTGCCTGTTGAAGGAATCCATTACGATGCTCACTTATTTAACCCATCAGATGTTGTGCCAGGACCACTTTTTGCTACCCGTAATTATCTGCTACAATAAGAGAAGTGATTGTGTGTTGATTTGTGTTCTTAAACATCATTTTCCATTTGTCTACCAAGATTATCCACTCGCATACCCTGACGTATTTGTTAACAATGAGAATGTCGACTGAGCGCACTGAGTTAGAGAATTTTGTCGAGGAGGTTCTTAAAATTTTTATGGCTAATAAAGATATGTTTGAAGGAGTACATGCATCATCGACCAGCAGATTGCAGGATTCCCCTTTGAGGTCACTACATTCTAGTCGTACTAACCCCATGACCAAGAAGCGAGGTAAGCATCGTGGAGACATGGATAATGCAAAGAAGATCCTTTCGATATTACCAGATTATATCTTGCCCTTGGCTGGCATGGTTAACCATGACAACATCCCATGGGACTTTGAGTACACATTGATCACCGCGTACATTCCGAAGAGAATACGTGTAGTGGGAAGTTAGTTGGGATAGATCCCACTACTGAAGAACAATGATTTCAAACTTAGAGATAGAAAGAACTATGCCTCGCTCGCACCTCACAAATATTTGATGAAGACCACTAGGAAGAAGCCTCACCTGGTCTCCTAGCCATGGATTAAGGAGCTGGCGCAGTCCACAATACTTAACGTGATGAAGATTCCCCATTTTGGCTGACACCAAGAGGTTAACGCTTGCGTTAAACTCCTCTTGTCGTGCTACAATGAAGGATACCTGTGGCTCGATCAAAATATTACTGTGGATCTGGCGCTGATCCACCAAATTATAGGATTGAGCATGCAGGGACCCGACCCTCAACATTTTTACCTAGGGAAGACCTCAGATCACTCCTTAGAAAAACACATTAAGGAGGCTTATAGAGAAGTCGAGAAGGGAAAGTGAGGCTACAAGGTAGCCTCTATCTAGGATGGTGCAATGTGCCTCACTTGAAAACTCATAGCTGGCAAGTGTGTAAGAAAGAATCACCCCACACAGGTCACCAGGTTCGTGGTGGACCTCGCAAGAAAATGAGTGGAGGAGATGTAGATGAATTGGGAAAATTACCTTGTCAATGAGCTCGAGAAAGACTGTCACGAAGCTCAGGATCAGGGATACGAGTTCCACTTTAGATGACTGCTCGTATTTATTTCATTTGTTGCTTGGAAAATGTCAGAAGGATCCACCTTCCCAGAGATCGAATCGTCAGAGTCGTTGGTCCCTAGGTTTTCAACCTCGTGGTACACCAACGAAATTTCAAAGAAATGGTAGTCTAATGATGTGTTCCATACGTACTATCAACAATTGAAGGTTTCCAACGAGTCATTCCCACGCATGACACCACACACCTTGCACCAGTATAGACTGATAGCCAAGTTCCGTGCAGATCCACATTTTATATATATAACTATGTGCAGAGATGATAGAAAAGAGGATATACAATCTTATTACAAGCTAACCGATGAAGACATGGAGCAGATAAAAAAGGAATGGCCAGAGGATTTTCAGACACCTGTCATTGATGCCAAACTCTCTGACACTAACATTATAGGAAGCCCCTTGGTCACTTGGTTTGAGCATGTAGGATAGTCCAGTGCGAAGAAGAAGAAGAAAAATGAGGAAGTTTAGAATATATAGACTGATGAGGAGGACATCGCCTCGGAAGAAAGTGGATATGGCTCATCCGAAGGAGGAGGAGGAGGAGAATATCAAGAATATGGACAAGGAGAAGGGGAAGAAGGACAAAATCAAGGAGAAGGAGAAGCTACATCGCCGAAAAATTCCCTTACTGAAACTAAAACACCGCGAAAGAGGAAGGTTTCTCCACAGAAACCTTCAGCAAGAAAGAAGACCCACGCTAGTAAGCCCCAGCTAGAGGCCATGCTCACAAAGGATGATATCAGTCTAGTCCACAGAGTGATGAAAGATGCGTTCGAATATCTCTTGCAGAGATATGGAGCGAAGCAGGAGGAGTTGCATGGAAAGGTCGAGGAGGAGCTGAAGGAGATACAATGAGCTATTCAATTGATCTGCGTAGTACGTACTACACCTTCCTTGTTGGAGACTGCAAAATTAGGGGATGATCCTGGCCAACTGAGAATACTAGTAGATGAAAAAGAGGCTCGAATTAAAAAATTTCAAGAAGAAAAGGAAAAGGCTACAGAATCCCTGAAGAAAGAGAAAGAGGATGTCTTAGAGAAAGTATGAGTTGCGCAGTACTATGTAACCACTTATGAAAATGACAAAGATGAGTTTTGGGCAATGCTCAAGGAAGACAAAGAAAAGATACAAAGAGAAAAGGACCAACTACTTGCAGAGCAGACTGCGGTCAAAGAAGTGGTGAGAATAGCACTTCGCTCTGTGCTAGGCTTGGCATAGGAAGAACATGAGGTAGTCGAGGTTCAAGTGATGAAGCTCGTTGGGGCCATCCAATAGCTTCAATAAAGGGTAACAGAGTTGGAGATCCAAGAAGTACAAAGCACTCTGCAAAAGTGCGTGATCAAAGGGAGGAAGCCACTTAGAGCACAGTTTGAAGGATCAGAGCCCTCGCCTTAGAATGAAAACAATTGAGTGACAAAAGCATGTAGACCTATGAATGCCTCATAGAAGATCCAGAGCTTAGGAAGTTGGAAGTGTAGCTATAGGAGGTGCAGAAGTAGGCACTATTAGTATAGGCACATATGAAGCTACTCACTACAGTCTAGAGAATGAAGAGATCACAAGAATAATGCATGGTGAAACAACAGACTACTTCCATCCAAGGAAAGGTAATGGAAGTTACGCAGAAACTACAACCTATGCAGGATGAGGCCTGCAAGGTGTTTGAAGAAATTGAAGGCCAAAGGCTCACATGTAATTTCCCTTTCCAAATAGGATCTCCAGAGAGGAGGCTTAATGGTCTAAACCTCCCCGTTAGACTATAGCTAAGGCCAAAGAGGGGTAAACAGGGTTACTATAGGTCACTCCAGTCACAGGTGTTATATTTGGAAAGTGACATTGAACTAAAAAGGGTTAAAAGAACTTTTAAGTCATTATGAGCTAAAAATAGAAGTCAACAGTGATTTAGGGTTTTGGAAGTCAACAATGAATTAGGGTTTCATCATGATTTAGGGTTTTGGAAATATATAAAGGAAGGGTCAGCAACCTAATTCATCATTATGCAGATTATGACTTGTCATTGAGGAGAAGAGGCACATCTCAGGAGAGATAGTTCAATGTATTCCAGGAAGAAGACACCAGTTGGCTGATTTCGGTGTTGAAAGACACACCCTAGTTACCGGGAAGATCATCCAGGTCTTCCATCATTCTTCATTGATTTCGCAGTGCTCCCATATTCCGGGTATTAAATTTTAGTTTCTTATTTGTATTCCGGCTAAGATCCTTTTGTCTTTTGATCTAGCCGAGTGTTGTTATTTTATTCAGCTGCAGTTGCTTATTTGTATTCCGGCTAAGATCCTTTGTCTGTTGATCTAGTAGCATATTGTCAGTTTATTCAGCCACCTTCATCCATTTTGTAATCCACAGAGATATCATAATACAAAATTTGTAGTCCTTTGTCATGTTTATTTTTTGTATGATCATTTATATTCTATAAACCTTTGATCCTACAGACACATTAGCAGCGTTTCCTAGACTAACCAAGTCAAGAACATTGCAGTGGTATCAAAGATTTAGTCTTTTCAGCCTATGACTAAAGAAAGTGAGTGTAGCAGAAGACACAAAGGGCCATGAACACATAGGTTATGAATATGTCACTTACAACAGGCATCAGGAAAGAAGGCATAGGCCTGATTTTACCCCTTTTCCTCCTAGCAAAAAGGAAGAGGAAGAGGCACATAGAGAATTAGAGAGAAGGGCAGAGTGTGAGGATGAGCGCAAGGCAAAGAGGATGTTAGGAGATAGATATGAGTGACCAGAGGATAGTTTCAAGGCCCCCGTATATCCAAAGGCATCTTTCATGTAGGTTATCAATGATATGTTAGCTAGTCAACAAACCTTGTCTCAATCCTTGGCACAAGTGGTTGATAGAATGGCTAGAGTGGGCACTCCAGATACACAAGTCCCACATGCAACACAGGGGAACTCGGGAGTAGGTAGTAGACCCCAGTCACCCTCTCACACATACACCTCTATGAGTAGGATTCCCAGACCCTTGTTTCACAGTTTCGAGAGGGCACCCCTAGTAGCAACACCGCCATCGATAGCACAGAGGCCACCCACTCATGTTGAAAACATTGTAGAGTATAGGAGGGAGTATGAAACATTAGGTCATGAATTCCATTAGGACATGACCTTAGTCTAGTACTGTCGACTCAGACTTAGGAACCACCCCAAAAAGCCATAGAGGGGAGGACCACAACAACAACAGGGGCATAACCTCGATTTCATCCGAAAATTGGGAATCTCACCATCCCTTCTTTCGACGGATCGTCCAAATACACTGCCATATCTTGGGTACAGAAGAAAGACACATATTACAAGTTCAACCAGATGACCGAGACAAAGGCCATCAGTTTCACGACCTTACACTTGGAGGGTGAGGCACATGAGTGGTGGTATCATGGACCGGTGACATTGGGTCATAGTCACATCACCTCCTATAGGGATTTTATAGATAGGCTCATGGACAGGTTTGACAGGAAGGATCCTGAAATACACTTCAGGGATCTAGCCCAATTGAGACAAACTGGCATAGCAGAAGCATTCATCACAGATTTTTAGCAGGTAGCTGTGGTAGTGACAGATATATCAGAGCCCAGGCTGATCATGCTATTCACAGAAGGACTCACAGAGCCTTTGAGAGGATGGGTGATAGCATATAGGCCTCCCACTTTGCAGGATGTCATCCTTCGCACTCGAGATCTGACAGTCTCAATGCCAAAGACTAAAACTTTCTGCAAACCATTTGTGCCCTAGAGGGATCGAGACATGAAGCCATTCCAGAGAGAATGAAGGGAAAGGAGAAGTTGTATGATGAGAATAGGTAAGAGATTATGAGGACGAAGCTTTTCTTCAGCTACAAATATCCTTAGGTCCCAGGCCACAGGTGCATGGGCAAGGGAGAGATTCATTATATTGAGGTAGCAGCAAACAACATGGATAGTGAGGAGGAGGAACAAGACAATGGATCCACTAGTTCATAGGAGGAGTCAGCACCAGTAGAGGATAAGCCTCCCTGTAGACCACCGACACCGGCAGGAGCCCATCCTCCAGTAGTCCCACAACCTCCAGAACAGGATAACAAGAGGAAACCAACAAAGGGAGGTGTCATAGCGACCCTTTCTGGTGTTCCCAGGTATGATACCCTCTATATCAAAGGGATTATTCAGGGGCAATAGGAAATCTCCTTAATAGATGATGGGGCCACCCACAACTTCATCGACGCTTCACTAATATCAAGACGAGCACTTCAGACAGAGGTGTTTGAGGGGTTTGATGTTGCGGTAGCATATGGCCACACAATGGAGTGTCTAGATAGAGTTCCAAACTTAGATATGAAGTTAGACAACTACACAGTGAGAGACACATTTTATGTGGTTGACCTATCAGACAAAGATGTGGTGTTAGGAGTTCAGTTGATGATTACCTTGGGAAAAATCACTACCAACTACCAAACCTTGGAAATGGGATTCAGAGATCGGGATGGGAAGAAGGTTTTTCTAAGAGGTATGTCGACAGGAGCACCTAGGACAGTTTCAGCCAAGAGGATGGAGAGGATATTTAGACATGGGGAGGTAGCATATGCCGCAAAATTCTTTTTCACTACTCAGAAGGATTCATAAGGTCGACAACAATACCATACAGAGATCAAGAATTTATTGGGATGATATCAACAAGTCTTTGAGGCAATTTCACCAGGGAGACCACCTGACAGAGGGTTTGAGCACACCATTGAGTTGGAGGAGGGGGCCAAACCTATGATCACCCCCCTATTTTCATCCTAGGAGGTTCAAGCATGAGATAGAGAAGGAAATCAAGGAATTGTTGGTGATGGGACACATCAGACCGAGAAACAACCCATTTTCTTCTTTAGTTGTCTTAGTTCTGAAGAAGGATGGCACCATCAGGATGTGCATTGATTACCAAGGCTTGAAAAAGAAAACCATCAAGAACCAATACCCTATACCACGCATTAACGAGTTGATGGATGAACTGCATGGGGCATTTTGGTTCTCAAAAGTTGATCTACGTTCTAGATATCATCAGATCAACATCTGAGAGCAGGACATAGAGAAGACAATATTTTGATGTCATTTTGGACAATTCGAGTTCCTGGTTATGACGTTTGGGGTAACTAATGCACTCGCTACATTACAGTATTGCATGAACCATATATTCAGGGATTAGTTAAGGAAATCAGTCTTGGTTTTCTTTGACAACATCTTGATCTATAGTCGGTCATGGAAAGAGCATATGAGGCACCTGGATGAGGTATTGAGCATCATGGAGGCACAGTCATTATATGCCAAAGAGTCTAAGTGTGAGTTCGGTATGACAAAGATGTTTTACTTAGGCCACATCATCAATGCACAGGGGGTACAAGAGAGAAGATCAGGGCCATTCTGGATTGGTCGACGCCCAAGAATGTGATAGAATTGACGAATTTCTTCGGGCTATGGAGCTATTACAGGCGGTTCGTCTAGGGTTTTTCTCATTTTGGAGCACCACTGACAGATCTTACCAAGCATGGGGCCTTCATATGGACTGAGAAATCATAGGAATCCTTTGATCACATGAAGGAAGTCATGGGCACTTGTCCAGTGTTGGCACTACCATAATTCACCTTGCCATTTGTACTAGAGTGTGACGCATCCGATGAAGGGATCGATGTAGTTTTGATGTAGGGAGGACACCCCTTTGTATTCGAGAGCCAGAAGCTTAGTCAAACTGAGAGGTTTTACTCCATTTATGACAAGGAAATGTTGGCAATCATGCATGCCTTGACCAAGTTCAGACAATATTTGGTGGGCAACAAATTCATGGTCAAGACCGATCACAACAGTTTGAAGTATTTCCTTGAGCAGAAGGACCTCAGTGAGAACCAACATAAATGGGTGACAAAGGTACAGGAATTTGAATTTGACATAGAGTATGTCAATGGGAAGAAGAACATTATGGACGATGCACTATCGAGGATACCTATGACATGTTCTTTGATGGAGATTTCAGTAGATTGGAAATCCCACTTGTTAGTGGAATATGCCAAGAACAAGTTCTCTTGTGAGGTGATGGATGGGCAGATACATGATGACCAGTATAGGGTCATTGACGATTTCATATTTTACAAGGATAGAGTCTACTTGGTGCCAGATTCAGGGCTTAAGAAGAAGATCCTCATTGCAATTCATGATTCACCTCTAGCAGGCCATCAAGGGTTTTTCAAAACCTATAGATAGATCAGAGAGAGGTTCTCATGGAAGGGCCTCAAACAAGATGTTATGAGACACATCAATGAGTGTGTGACGTGCCATCAGAAAAAGTCAGAGCATGCTCTTCTAGCAGGTCTACTTCAACCACTCCCCATTCTAGAGCAGAAATGGGAGAGTATATCTATGGACTTCATCACAGGTCTACCCAAGGTCTAGGGTAAGGAATGAATCTATGTAGTGGTCAACATATTGACCAAGTTTTCTCACTTCTACACCACACCAATAGAGTACAACACATTTCATGTAGACGAGCTTTTCTTCAAGGAGGTCTTCATACTTCATGGGTTGCCGAAGAATATTGTCAGTGACAGGGATAGTCGGTTCATAGGGACATTTTGGAGAGAGTTGTTTCGGTTGGTGGGGATATAGTTGACACCTAGCACAAGCTATCACCCTTAGACAGATGGGCAGACCAAGATTTTCAACAAGTGGGTTGAAGGGTATTTGAGGAACTATGTAAGAGGACAACAAAGAACATGGGTAAAGTGGTTACATTTAGGAGAACATTACTACAACACCACCTTCCACATGTTCATTGGTATGACACCCTTCTGAGCATTGTACGGATATGATGATCCCACTATGGTAGACTTGGTCTTCGGGGAGAGAATATCTCCCAAGGCCAAGGATTGGATCATAGAGAGTCAGGAGATTCTCAAGTTGTTGAAAGAGAACCTGCAGACGATGCAAAACCGACAGAAGATAAGTGAAAACATGCATAGGATAAAGCGCAACTTTGAGGTTGGAGATCTGGTTTTCTTGAGACTCCAAACCTACAAAAAATCATCTCTGAAGAAGAGTGGGGCCGAGAAGCTCAAGCCCAGATTTTATGGTCCTTACAGGATCATGCACTGAGTAGGCGAGGTTTCTTATGAGCTAGAGATTTTAGAGGGGAGAATGATTCATAATGTGTTCCACATGTCTTGCCCCAAAAAGGTAGTGGGATAATTCATTAGAACATTAGAGGAGCTTCCCCCATTGGATGAGGAGGGACAGTTGGAGTTAGTTCTAGAGGAGGTTATGGAGTTTCGGGAGCATAAACTGAGGAGCAGGGTCATCAGAGAGTGTTTGATCAGATGGAGAGGGCTTCCAGTAGAGGATGTTACTTGGGAGAGTGAGCAGGTCTTGAAGCACCCTGGACTGCTATGGCTTGTGGACAAGCAATTTCGGGAACGTAGGACTGTAATGTTCCTTTCCAAATAGGAGCTCCAGAGAGGAGGCTTAATGGTTTAAACTACCTCGTTAGACTATAGCCAGGGCCAAAGAGGGGTAAACAGGGTTACTAGAGGTCACTCTAGTCACAGGTGTTATATTCAGAAAGTGACATTGAACTAAAAAGTGTTAAAAGCACTTTTAAGTCATTATGAGCTAAAAATAGAAGTCAACAGTGAATTAGGGTTTCTATAGTGATTTAGGGTTTTGGAAGTCAATAGTGAATTAGGGTTTCAACATGATTTAGGGTTTTGCAAAGCTATAAAGGAAGGGTCAATGACCTAATTCATCATTATGCAGATTATGACTTGTCATTGAGGAGAAGAGGGACATCTCAAGAGAGATAGTTTAGTGTATTCTAGGAGGAAGACACCAGTTGGCTGATTACAGTGTTGAAAGGCACACCCTGTCACCGAGAAGATCATCCAGGTCTTCCATCATTCTTCATTGATTCTGCAGTGCTTCCATATTCCAGGTATTATCTTTTAGTTTCTTATTTGTATTCCGGCTAAGATCCTTTTGTCTTTTGATCTAGTGGAGTGTTGTTATTTTATTTAGCCACAGTTGCTTATTTGTATTCCGGCTAAGTTCCTTTGCCTGTTGATCTAGTTGATTATTGTCAATTATTTATCCGCATTCGACCATTTTGTAATCCACAGAGATATCATTATACAAAATTTGCAGTCCTTTGTTGCGTTTATTATTTGTATGATCATTTATATGCTATAAACCTTTAATCGTACACACACATTAGCAGTGTTTCCTAGACTATCCAAGTCAGGAACATTACATCACAACTGGACCAAGTGGTTGTGACAGTGGAACAACACCTGGAAGGGCCTGTTACAGAGAAAATGATTCAAGAGCTCACTGAGCAAGAGGCTCAGGCGAAGCAGCAAGTTGAAGCCACTTGAGTGAAGCTTGAGGGATTCAAAGCAATGTTTCCCAGACCAGAGTGACTCAAGATGAGTCACAGGTGAGTGTTGGGGTCCTGTTGGCCCTCAACCAAGTTTTGACGAAATCTTGGTCAGGAATGACCACTTTTTGGACTTCGACACAGTGATCGAGGAAGGAGAACCTACGCGCAGAAGAGATAAAGGATATCACTTGTTGTGTGGGCTTTGTGGACCCAACAAGGGATTCCTGGGGTTTTTGTAAAGGGTTATGGGATGTCGGCCCATGGGTTTTCCCATGTTTAGGCCTTATTGTAAAAGTATAAATAAGAATAATATTGTAAGGATGTGTAGTAGTAGAGTGAAGTATAAGTGTCTTGCAAGGATAAGTGCAAGTAGTTTTGTTTTTCTTAGTGCAACAAGATGTGTATGTAAGGCTTCTTGCTTGATAGAG
>JZKD02S1694105.1:145199-156451 GCA_000966675.3 Picea glauca | reverse complement strand
AGTGATTTTTTTATAAAATTAAATAAAATTAGATAAAAACAATGAAAATGAAAACAAATTATACCCAACGAAAGTAGATTCAATTTTTAAAATGTTGGTATCAATTCTCAAACTACATTCTGAGTATTTGTAGGAGTCCGCTACCTCCAAAGATGAAGTAAGATGGAGAGAATTTGCAGTTTCCTGCAAACAGTCCCATTTTCACGTTTTCAGCCGAAATAATCTTTCGGTCGAAACCTAGTTTTTAACGGAATCCGTTAAAAATAAACGTTTCGGCCGAAAAGTATTTTGGCCGAAATATTCTTACCATGGGAAAATAATTCATTCAAAAAACATTGTACACGAATTTTGACGGCACCGTTAAATTTGACGTGAAAATTTTCGGTCGAAAAATATTTCGGCCGAAAGTAACATTTGTTCGGCCGAAAAATTGCCGCAAGAAATTTTGGAGACCCGATTGTCACGAAAGTGTTACCCAACTTCATGATTTTAATCCATACTTATAGCCAATAAAGAGATGAAAATCTTACCACATTTACCTTGATATGTCTTCTCAATACCATAGAAATTTCACCCTCTGAATCGTTCTAGAAAAAATGTTATAGTGAAAATGGTAAGATGACCTGTAAATAACATACCTTAGAACACCACCAAAAGACTTCATCATCCCTTGAAATCCGACCTTCTTTACTTCTGATTTCGTCTCAAATTTGACTTGTGTATCAAATGAATGTATAATGATATTTAATTATACCATTTATGTCACTTCGTTTTAATATTATGGCCGACCTGACACTTTCTTATTTTGTAATTCTTTTCTTTAATTATCTTCAGGGCCTACATGTATTTCCTTCTTCAATTCACTTTGTCATCTTCAAAAACTCATTTATCCTCAACCATGAGGATCCACATGACGTGCCACCTACCACAGGAAACAACATGATGTATACTATCCATCCACGGGTTTTGTTTTTGAATGTACATTGTCCTTCGTGTCCAAATACCTTCATCAATCTTGCGGTCCAAAACCAATGACTAGGGTTGACATCAATGACAACAACCAATCTTCCAACAATTATGTATGATGAATAGATTTGATAGTGTTCAATGATTACTTGTGGTTTATGAATGAATGTTGGATATAACTTGTTTCTATGTGCTAAGTGGTTGAAGTACTTAAGCTTTATTGCTACTGCATCAATCTACCTTAGGGTTTGTTCCACGATGTTAATGAAGCTAATGAGTTAATGATTACTATCTTGTACATGTTAATAGAATACTCTGCTAAGTGTTGTAATCACATATCTGTGTCCCATCTTGGTTACAGACATGTGATTCCTATAGCCCCCCCTGCCTCTACCTTGGGTGAGACTTCATCTACTTCACAGGTGTTGTCGAAAGGGTTGGTAGTTAGGGTTTTTTTGGTGTGTTGTTGAAGCGTTGAACCCTCGGTCTTCCCTTGTGCCAAAAACCCTGGATCAGGGGTGACCTTTTGTTGAGAGTAAATGGACAACAATGTTTATGGTTGGGAGGAACGTCCTTGTTTTGCAGCCAGTTGGTGAATGTTTACTTCAAAGATAAGTGCTCTCTATGTTTTCTGTACAATGTATTTTTCGCTGTGTATTTAATTATCTCTTAGATGTATTTTTGTTTTCATGCTTACTGGTTATTTGTTGTGCATGGAACATTGTTTATTTATTTTATTCTATAACATAGATCTTGATTAATGCATGTGATTCTTTCATGCTTGATTTCAGATTAATTATTATCATAATTTGAAAGTTGTTCCGAAGTGAGTTTTTGAGGTAGCGTGCCCAGCCTGTGGGTGGTTGCGTATGTTACATATTGGTATCAGGAATTTTTGTTCAACACCGGACCAGTATGGGACTTAATGGGTGCTAATCAAGCATATTGTCTATTACAGATTCAACTGGTATGAATTTTGGGGAAAATGGTGGAAAATTAGAGTGAAATCTCAAAATTCATGAGAAAATCCATGTTTAGATGACTCATATTGTTTGAGAGGTTTAATGGATTCGATCTTTGGAGTTTCCGAGATGAATTTGACTTGGAAGATTCCAAATTTTGTATTTTTTAATGGATGTGGTAGGACGGGGAATATTTGAAATAATCGGCGATCGAGATCATGTCTGATCTTGAGATCATTGACCCAGATTCATTCTTTAAAAATTTAAAAATATTAATGTTTTCAAAGTTTGAAAAAGTTACTATATCGAAGGACAAGATTCATTTCAGGGGTTTGAGAAATGAGGTGAATCGAGGGTCCGCGTTCATTTTTGGTCATTTTGGAAGTTAGAGGAAATCAATGGTCAAGATTCAATCTTAGAGTTCCGAGAAAGGCATTCTCAATAGGCCTTTGGGAAGAAAGTGTTGGAAGGACTTCAAAGTCAGGCTAGAAGAGAAGTCGATGATAGAATCCCGAAAGAGTGAGAGTCATTAGATCAGTTGGGATCTTTCTCAGTCATGAGATCTCACTAAGATGTTCTTTCAGAAAGGAATTTTTAGAAGATCTCGTTTAGAAGAGTTCTGACGGTATCGAAGAGGGAATATTCTTTGATACCCTATGGTCGGAGTGGTGATAGTTACTTAATATTTCAAACTCCGAATGAAAATATATTATGATATCAAAAAGAAATATTCCTTGATAACTTCTTTTTAGAGTCGTGTTTGAGCTCGATTCTACAAAATTTCGAATGGGAACCTATAACGGGCGGTCCAAATTTATTCTGATTTTAAGATCAATGGTGTAGATTTCCCTGTAGGAAAAACTGCTCCATAGTGTAAAAAATGGAGCCATTTTTTTTTATTTTGGCCATCACTGGAGCAGATTAAGTCGTATTTGAACGAAACTTATGGGTTTTTTTCTGTAGAGATGAGTTCAACGAATGTGCCAGAAAAGGCCCTTGTCCATTTCGGATTTCATTTTTTAGAAATGGAAAAATAATGGTTTTTAAAGATCTAGGTCCAAACCATTGGCAAAGGTTGACATTAAGATGAAATTCTTTGAGAGTATCCAGAAAGAAGACACAAAAATAACCCACGAATGAATTGAATAAATCCTAAGGGGATTGGAATGGGGATGTTGAAACTGGAAATTTGTATGTGCTCTACATTTTATTTACTCATCAAGACAAACAACTTTGGTCTAGTGAAATTTTTCTAGAAGTGCACAGATTGAGAGATAGCTAGTTTTGCCAAAAATTCCATGTCTGTAGAAAGAATTGAAAAAGGGAAAAGTTGTCATTTCCATATTGTTGTAGCTTTTGACTGGAGCATTAGATTGAAAATATAATATTATTATCTACACCTCATATTGTCATTTCCATATTGAAAATATAGTTGTCATTTTTATTATCTATGCCTCATATAAAAGTTTCTTTATTTTCTGACATTGTTTTTTCTTCTGCAGTTGATTGAAGTTGGCATTTCAATAAAATTTCACGAGTGGAAAAAATGCAAAAAATGGGGTGAAAGCGACGTTTTCAGGAAGCCATAACTTTCACCTTAGAAATCAGATTGGGGAAAGAGTATCGTCGTTGGAAATATTATTCATAGGAGAATGACCTAGAATTTTTAGAATTTGGATAATTGTGATATAATTCTTCATGAACTGAGCATAAAAAGTACATGTAAATTTAATTAACATTTTTTTATGATATGTGTAATTCTAACAAAACAAATGATTGCATATTTTGCAGAATTAGAGGTATAATCAAATCAATTCAAGAATAGGATTAGATACTAAAGTCATGGAAGCATGACAGATCTTACAAAAGTTGGATGAGGCAATAAAGAGCTATAGGGAGAGTAATGAAAAGTGGATAAAGAACGTGATAAAAGCATAATATAGGGATTATTATTTAGCTGCTACCGAGTGTAAATAAATTGCAGGTACAAAAAATGCAAGAAAACTCACATAGGATATGGATTTAGCAGGTTAATAATTTCATTGATGGGCATAGAAAGGAAAAGTAAGGTTCCATAGCCTTGAAGGTAGAGATGTGTACACAATTGCAAGCTTGATGTGGAAGAAGACAAAGAGCTTAAGAGGTTATGTGTTAATAATCTCTGTGTGTCGAGCATAGAAGTTCCAAGGAATGATTTGTTAGATATGAATTAGCTACTTGTCTAAAAGTACTCATTGAAAGAAATCCACTTCTGATGTCATAGTTCACAGTGGAAGCAAGATTCCAATGCAGAGAAATTGGAGATAGAAAAATGAATGGTCTTTCACTAGAAAAGTGCCACTTAATGAAAATAAAATTACACTGGAATGGTATTAAGTGTGAAAGGTATGGTTTCATAGGGAAATGTTAATGAAGTAACCTAATGGACAACTAGGAGTAACAATATTTGATTCAATAATGTTGTGGTATTAAAGTGATGGAATGTTCTAAGCTACTTCATTCCAATGTGTTGGAATGTTTCATAAAGCTAAATTTTGGATATGACTTCCTAGGAGAGGCTGCTGAAAATAGAACACATTGGTTGGATTGTAGAATGGTCAAGTGGAACTTGGCTCGATAGTGTTCATATGATGGAAAAATAGTGTAGATGAGTAGAGTGGGAGCACAAAGGGAAACATGGATATGAAGAAAATCCATGAAAATCAGCTAAAAAATAAATAAATAAACAAATAAGTGAATTGAAATATAAATGCACTAGACTACATGACGCATACCATGAAGTTAGAATGCATATGCATTAGTAGGCATGATGATAATGAATTCTTGGTGCATATATATGTGCATTGTGCATATGTACATGCTTGGATATGCATATGGCATGATTGAGGACTTAGAATAGTTTGTTGTTATATACATGAAATAATGATGTTATAGTCATTAAGTATAACTAATTATGGATTATGGATTATGTACTCAGGAAAAATGATATAGCATGGTTAAATATGTGGATGTTGTTTTTTTTGCTTATGAATTCCTTCTATGTAAAGACCCATGAGGGTGGTACTAATGGTAACAGAAAGGATGGAAGAGAAATCTTGTGATCTTTTACAAATACTAGCTAATCAGATAGCAACAAGTAGGTTAATAACAACCATGCAAGTATGCATTTAGTATCTTTTGATGCATATATCTTGAAGGGAATTGAGATAAGAATTCTCTCAGTTAATTTTTCAATACTTAAATTTATATGTAATTGCCAAAGGCCTAGAGTATATAATTTTTGTTAATGCTAGAATGAATTTAGATAAAATGTTAATTACATATTGTGTTATGATTGGTTATGGGATCATAACCAGGTCAAGTCACATCCCATAACCAGGTCAATTTAGGAGAAATAATCTTGATATAACAATAGATATTGATAGAGATAGTCGTGCATGAGACCATGAGATGGTTGGATAAGGAAGGGGTATAATGCTATATGAGTGGTCAATGGTATCTATTGTATATTTTATGTTTGGACTTCAACCTCTTTGTTGACATTGAAGAGAAATTAATAAATATATTCTTGGTGTTGTGTTTGGGTTGAAAAGGAAGGTATCCAAATAGTCAGGAAAGCAGTATGAAGTTTGTGGATGATGTGTTGAGGCATTGGCCAAACCTTCCAACTCACCTTGGTATATGCATGACATAGTTGTGTGGTTATTATGTAGTCAATGTAGGGATGGATTTTGTAAATTTGGCCATGAGTATTGGTACATCGATTGTTATTTTATTAGTAATTGTTTCTTGCATTATAAAAATCTTGTGGCACTGAAAATGCCTAATGATGGATAGTTGCATTATATTAATATGAATACTAGTTGAAAGTGATTGAATTGTTGTTTGTTACAATGTTGAGATCACTTTTTGGAGCTGTTAAAAATGTTACAAGTGATATTACAAGAAGTATTGAATGCATTTGGGTGAATGCATGCATATATTATATAACATAGAAATGATTATGCTAACAACTAAAATGATGTGAGCATTTCTAATTCATGAAGTTGAAAACACTTCTGGAGTTGTTAGATATTGCAGCAAGAAAAGTTGCAGGTTAACGTAGTTACATAACGATGAATTACGGAAAAGCTCTGTTAGGGGAGGAGAGTGATACAAATATTGACAGATAGAAGAAATTAAATATTGGTTGATAATACATGTGTAAAGAATGATAGGTTCATTCCAATTAATAGTTGGATTAATAGAAGTGATTGAATTGTAGTTGTAAACAATTATGATATCACTTTGTAATTTTATTTTGGATTGTTACCATAATATATATATCTTGTACATGAGACACTGACAGTTTGTTTGTCTGAGTGTAAAATGAGGGAATTGCAGGTAGAATGGTCTTGGATATGGAAGGTATGCAATCCCATAAGGAAGACTAATATCTACAACTACAAAAGACAAACATTATGAGAAGAAAAATTCATGCCTGGAAATTTTATTTTCCTATATAAAACTGATTTGATAAATTAATAGTTACAAATTGTTACATGATTATGCTAACAATTTTTTGGATGATTTAATTTGAAATGGCAGGAAGAAGGGTCTTGAATATGGTAGTGTTGTAAGCCCATAAGGAAGACCAATTACATGTTGATCCAAACCTCTATGGGAAGGAAAATCCCATACTTGTGAATCAGGTTCTTGTGTGGAGAAGATCTGAAAATATAATGTGTAATTTGGAAATCTTTGGGTGAAAGATTTGCAAGAAAATTCTTAATTGTAATTGATGACAACGTCTCACAAAATGGTTGTATACATGTGATACAGGTGAGAAGAAAGTGATCTATCTAGGTAAGATAGATGAAGGCTCTCAAAGCTAGAAAGCATGAAAAAGGCCATCGTTGTGACATGAGAACACTGTGGTAAGCCATGATCATCCTAGAGTATGTTGTGTTATGGTAACACAAACTAGAGGGACACCTCAATAGAGAGATTCAGATAGATGCCTTGGCTATAAGACTCGATAAAGTCCCGAGAACTCTTCTTGTGAAAGAAATATTTGGAAAGGAAAGATGGATTTCCTGAAGGACTGTATAGCAGAGAAGGGGATGCCTGAGCCTGGGCCTGGAAGGTGAGTGACCGAAAGGAAGAGGAGACTTTGATAGTTCTTGTAAACTATTTATTGGAATCATGCACACAATGGGTATGTCAAGGAAAACAATGAGACAAGTTAACGAGACATTCATATGGATGAAGATCCATGAAACACATAGGTAAGTATTGTGCTGGATTATGAAAATTTCCTTTTAAATTCTGAACAAAAATAAATAATTTATGCACAAAATTGTGAAATGACATGCTTGTTGTTTGAAATGTTGTAGGAAAATGATGAATGTTGAGGATGTGGAAAAGCGCTAGACTATGAGGGAAAATAAGAAGGTAGTGATGGAGCAGTTGAATGACAAAGGCATGGAATGAAGAAATTCCAATGGACTTGTTGCAGCTGGAGTTTTGGAAGTCATAACTCTGACACTTCCTGGTTGAGTGCATTGGAGCCATGAAGAGAAGTGGAATAGCTTGAGAGACTGCAGGGTAGATAAATGGGTTCATTTATTTGGGTTGTGTAGGATGAGAGGGAAGGAGAGATTGATGGTTGGAACTACTGCCAGACATATAAATTTTTAATATCATTATGCATGTTTTGGGTCGGAATGCCTATGTATACATGTTTAGGCTAGAATGTCTATGTATATAAGAGTTGGTTGGATTTCCTGTGTGGATTAAGGCCAAATAGCCTAGATTTGTAATGTTAATAACATTGGAATGGTGTTGTGCACTAAGGATAGTGCCAAAATAAAGGGAGGGGGAAGTAACACCCTGATTCTAGCCCTTATGAGCTAGAATGTATTATGTAAATGTGACTTAGGTTAGTGAGTCGATAAAGTTGAAAAGGGGCCAGATTGCCTAGGAAATGTAATACTTCATATACATTAATAAAATACACCACTAGATGCAAGACAAACAAGGAAAAAAGAGATAGGGGGATATGATTCCATGAGATATGGGGCTTAAGGGGCTAAGCCTTTTTATTGTATTTTATTTACCCATAATGGATTTTATGGAGAAAAGGGGTTACATGAGCTTCTTGGGAGGAAGGACATGTGGTTCTTGTTTTCATGTAATTATATAAACCCTGCCCGTGGGATGTTTGGGGGTTTCTCTTGGTTAAACATTTCATTTTAGAATTCCTCATTTCACTCTTGTTGAATTTGTGTTCTCTTGGGGAGGAGCATGAAAACAAATGGATAGAGGAGGAGAGCCATTGCTATATGGTTGTGATAGATTACTAATCATTCCAGGATGGAATGGATGCTTATGTGCATGAGATTGATGGAAGTTCAAAGAGAATTGTCCATAGATGAAAATCCTTCGAGTTTCTAGTAGGGATATTTCCTCACCAGTATCACTGGATCCCTATAGAGAAATGGAACATATCGAGGGACTAGATGGAAGATAAAGGTGTTAATTTATTTGGGTTGTACAGGTTGAGGGGGAAAGAGAGATGGAAATTTAGATTTTTTGTGTGGTTGGGAAACCTGAGAGCTTGTTATCCAACTATTGTATGCTCTCAATTTGGACTAGGACCCATCCTTGTGGATTCATAGCCCTGGCTCGAGGGTGACGTTATATTGATATTAAATGAAAAACAACATCTATGGCTGGGAGAAATGTCCTTGGTCTGCAACCAGTTGGTGAATGTTTACTTGAAAGATAAGTGCTCTCTGTGTTTTCTGTACGATGTATTTTTCAGTGTGTATTTAACAATCTCTGAGATGTATTTTTGTGTGCATGATTGTTGGTTATTTTTTGTGCATGGCACATTATTTATTTCTTTTATGCTCTAGCATGGATCTTGATTAATGCATGTGAGTCTTTCATGCTTGATTTCAGATTAATTATTATCGGAATTCAAAATTGGTTTAGAAGTGAGTTTTTGAGTTAGCGTACATAGCTCGTGGGTGGATGGGTATGTTATAGTCCACCTCTAGTAACTATATTGATCTTCTTCCTATTCTCTTCTCTGGTTTCCACAAAAATCTATTAAACATTCTAATTGTTCTCGTTCCTTGTTTCCTATCTTTGTCAACATCGTTGGACATTCTTCTGTGTCATGATCTGTTGCGTGAAAATAGATGCATGTTGTTGGTGGCTATGGACAATCCCTTCCATAATGTCCAGGTTTCTGACAATTGTGACATGTTACTGGTCCTATGCCTCCTCCAAATACTCTTCCTCCATGGCCTCCTCCTCTAACTCCACCTATGTTTCCTTGATTTTCTCCACGTGGTGTATTATACTATGGTGCTTCATTGTATTGTGGTTACGCATTATTATACTGTGGTGGTGCTACAAACTATTGTGCATTATTATATTGCGGTTGCACTACAAACTGCTACGTTTTATTATACTACAGTTTTGTTCTAAACTATTGTGCATATTTTCCCATCATTAGTTCAGCCTGCACCCTATAAGTATCTAAATTCCTTTCCTTCATTATTTCCAAGGTTCTACAATCCTTGTCTTCATGTCCTATAGACTTGTAGAAATTACAGAATGTGCTCTTAGGCATTGTTTGATAATTTTTCATCATGGGACAATGATAACTGTTGGATTACTAAGAGGGGGGGTGAATCAATAATAACATAATTATAATCCATTTTCTTCAAATGTTATATCAATGTAGAATTATTATACAATAATGAGCAGTAAGAAATAAACAATCACACACATACATTGTACACCAGTGTTTTACATGGAAACCCAAATCGGGAGAAAACCACATAATGTTTTTTCTTATATGTCTTGAAGAATTACATTCATTGGAAGCACCAACTTCCTTTGTTTTCCAGCTGCAACTGGAAGGAGGCTCCAACCCCCTAGTTTCTCAGGCTACAAACTGAGGGAAGATTCAACTCCCCAATTCTCTGTATACAACCAGAAGGAGGCTACAACCCCCAATGTTCTTCAGCTACAACCGGAAAGTGGCTACAACCACCTATCCTTGCCCCATCTTGCCACCCTGAAGTAGAAGTAGAATGATGGAACCAATGTCACACTATCACTGTGAGATATACCGTTGTAAACCTATACCAATAAATATGAACCATGCATCAACCATGCATCAACCTGTACCTCAACCTATAATCAACATGTACCATAAACAAGTGCATCAACCATGCACCAAATTGTAATCAACCTGTACCATAAACAAGTGCATCCAACCATGTACAAAGTATGTACCAATCATGTATCAACTATGAATCATCAATATGTACCAACATCATCAACTATACACCTCATGTATGTGCGCCAACTCATCAACTACTTGTCTCAACCATGTACCCAACATGTACCACAACCAAAAGCCCTCATTAATTTCATCATGCAAATCTGATTTGTAGCTCTGTAATAGACTTGGTGTATATGATCACATTCCTATAAACCTTCCTTAACTTTAAAAACAAGAGACTAACATTTTCATCAAACTTTTCTTTAGTCTCACATGCCTAGTTTTGGATTAGTCAACAAACCTAACTTGAAGTAATCATAACTTTGAACCTGTAATGTATAAATATCTGAAAATGATACACAATGTTCTTCAGTATTTTTAATGCAATTCCTCCAAGTGTCACTACTTGGAACCTCTCGAAAAAGGAATTGTAGCAAAAATGACATACCTTGTTGAATTCTGGCTTATTCTAGAGAGCGACCTTGTAGAGCATACCCTGGACAAAATGTTTGATGAAATGATCTGAAAATGTTACAAAACATACTGAAAATAGTACCCTAACCAACACATTTGGTTGCACTAAATTTGGATCTGTTATGAAGAAGTTATGACGTTTTTACCTTAAACACTTGATTTTGACTAGTTTTAGGACTGGCCACAAACCCTATTTTCCACAGAGTGTAACTCCCAAAATAAAATGACCCACACGATGAATTGTTTTTCATAGATACTTGGATATGTTCTCTCACTTTCATAGAAATTTCACTATTTGAATCATTATAGAAAAAAAATTATAGCGAAAATGGTGAGATGACCTGTAAATAACATACCTTAGAAAGCACCATCAAAAGAATTTATCCTTCCTTTCATTTCGGCCTTCTTTTCTTCACCTTCACTCAGAATTCCAGTTTAGATATCCTTGGTGACCTCAGAAACATATAGATATTCAATATGCTCAAGTTTGATTCAAATGAGAGAGCCTTGCCTCTTATTTATACTCTCCAAGTAGCTTCCTTAAAAACATCTTCTAGGTCACTTGG
>JZKD02S1694105.1:118362-138189 GCA_000966675.3 Picea glauca | reverse complement strand
AGATGATCCCATTCGAAGCACTTTATGGAAGAAAGTGAAACACTCCAGTGAGCTGGGATAATCCAGCTGACAGAGTAGTAGTTGGACCTGAACTACTCAAAGAGATGGAAGATCAGATGATAAAAATCAAACAGAATCTAAAAGCTTCCCAGGACAGGCAGAAAAGTTATGCTGATAGTAACAAAACCCATAGAGAATTCAAAGTGGGTGACCATGTTTTCCTGAAAGTGAAAACTAAGAGGAGTTCCCTGAAGCTAGGAAGTTGTGCCAAGTTGGCAGCAAGATTTTGTGGGTTATTTGAGATCCTGGAAAGGATTGGGCCAGTTCCATACATGCTTGCATTACCTGCATCTATGAATGTACATAATGTGTTTCATGTTTCCCTGCTTAAGAAATATGTACCTGATGCTAATCATGTTATCGATTGGACTGTGATTCAGGTGGAACCAGAAGGTGTCCTGCAAGTGCATCATGTGCACATATTGGATAGGAAAAGCAAACAGCTCTGGAATTGAGCTATAGAGCTTGTAAAGGTCCAGTGGACCTGGTACGGTCCTGAATACGCGACATGGGAGCATGAAGAAGTAATGCGGGCAAAGTACCCGCATCTTTTTGAAAATTTTGAAAGACTTGCAGAGATAGTGTAAGTTGTACTGAGGACAGTGCAAAAATAAGGGGAGGGGGATTGTAGTGTCCCCAAGGCTGAGCCATGTTGCAAATCATGATATATGAAATGAATTGTAAATATGTTCTATAGGCTGGTGAGCCAAGTTTTGTATAAGCTGGTAGGATTATGTGTTTGTTATGCCAGGGAGCCTAAGTGTTGAAGGCCAGGAGCCTGCTGATGTACTTGTATGTATGCAGAATGATTAATAAAATATAAACACCACCAGGTGCAGATCGACCACAATGAATGAGTGAAGGGGGACTGAGTGTCCACAGAGTGGGCAAGGGATTAGGGGCACTTCTCATCATGTAATATACCTCTCACTTCTAATCAAATTCAACATCACTATAATATACCTCTCACTTCTAATCAAATTCAACATCATTATAATATACCTCACTTCTAATCAAATTCAACATCCCTATAGAGAAAAACTCAAAGATATTAAATCATGCAATAGAAACCACTTTGGGGATTTCTATATAGATCCTTTATATAACGAATTTCTTAGTTATCATCTAAAGTGACATTGCTTCTCCGGAGGATACAACTCTTAATGACAATGTTATAGATAAGGATGTAAAACATGACTTGCTAGTTAAGTGAGAGATGTTTAATCTAAGAAATTCAAAACCTAATTTATTATTAAGAATCTAAACAATTTCCAAAGAAATTGCATACTCAATTCATAATTCACATGGTACATGGAATTGTTTTATTTGTGAATTTGTTAATGGAGGGTGTTGGATTCAAGTTGTGGGTACCATGTTAAATAAAAAATACATAATAGACACATGCTGCAAAACCAAAAAAAATAAATAGAAAATTTTGTTTTGAAATTAATGATGGGATAATTGCAAAGTCACATTATGAATCATGATATAGAATATTTTCTAGGCTATGTAATTATACAGAGTAAGGATAATAATCTACAAGAAATATATGTCACTATAATTTTAAATATTTTCATCTAATATTGAGATATATTAGATTATATCTCATCATTTACCTCTTCAATAACTTACAACTAACATCATGATTGCATATCTAATATTATTAAAATATATGTGCCAGCGTGAAACTTAACATATCATGGTCAATGAAAAATGATGGTATGGCAATAATTATACTAATGCATTTTAGAATTATAGACATTTTACAAACATTTGATTGACCTAAGCATTTCAAAGTACCTTACCAATCAACTCTATCTTGGTATGTTCTCCCCTACTTTTTAAGATTCAATTGTATTGTCACAATATAAGGTCATCAATTTATATTCTTCAATTAAATATTCACATTAAAATCTATCCCCAAATACTTCTTGTTTTAAAATTGGAAAACATAATCTAACTTATTATAAAGAGAAAAAAAAAACTTGAAACATAAATAATCATGGAAACATAAAATATTTACTTTTGAATCTTCCTTGAATGATATTATACCCTTCATAAACAAGTTTAAGAACTATCATTTCATGCATTGGACTAAACTCTTTTTCCATAAAGCTTGTTCATAGGAATATTAGGAACTGGGTTTTGATTTTCTTTTTGCCACCCACCATATTCCTTATAAAATCTTCATTCTTGTGTATATTTGTTTCATGGTATGTGGGAGCCCAACCCCAGTCTTTAATACATCTCAAATGCACATTGTAACCAAGATTTCTGAATATAAATTATTTTAGGTTGATCTATCATTACATTTATTTGAGATGCCCATGTTGACTCTGTTAAATTTATCTTATGCATGCAGACCATCTTATTTTTATTTTATGTGATCAAAAATATTTATTTTAAACTATGATGGATGTGCGGAAATTTTTCTTATTTTCTTTAAATGTGTGAATTTGCATGGTAACTGGTCCTTTCTTTGGAACTTTCTTTAGAAATTAAAACAAACATTTTCGTTTTATTTTTTTTTCAATCTTTATTTTTCTTTGAGTACCATGACAAACTTCTACAAATTCCCATATTCTAAAGACCTAAAGTCCCAAGAAAATTGTAAAGTAAAGAGGAGTACCACCTCTATAAAAACGCAAGGGGATTTACATCCTCATGAGGTTTCAATTATGGTCCTAACAGATTCAAGCGTCAACAAATTTGTACCTCCACTACATGCTCTCACCACATTGTTTACAAATACAAAATCTACCAGTTGTTGTTAAAGAAAAAGGAATGTCCTTTGGTCATTCATTATCAATTATCATCTGCAGTTTTCTGCTATGCTTTGTGAAATTTTTATGCTCTGTAGTTTTTAGCTATATCATTTTGCAAAGTACTTAATTACAATGGAATATCCCAATGTTGATCTTATGTTTCATGTCCCCACTTAATTACACATATGTGCATTGCGAATAATCCTCCATGTATAAAAAATGGGAGAAATGGATTGTTTATGAATCATTATCCACACTAAAAAAAATCCGAATATAGAAGTTGGAGTTCAAACTCTCTAAGTTGACATTATAAAATCCTACATCGCTTTGATACTAACACCATCAATGGTTTAGTTTTCATGCCTTGTGGGTTTTCTTTGGTTGTGGCTATTATCTATGTGGTGTTGCAAGATATATGATTACAATGATATCTTTCTTTGTTAAGATATCATTACTCATTAATAATCCCCTCATGCCCTCCCACTTTTAATTCAAATGTACATCAACTCTATATGATATAGCAAGATTGAAAACTTCAATGTAATGTAAGTCTACATTTATTGGGTGTCCACATTTTCTCCTATTTCATAATTTTGGCCACATAGACCAAATAACACAAAACAAAGAAATCAAGCCCTACCTATATGATCAGAGGTCATTTTATTTTTGAATGTACTAATACCCTTTCATAAAATTGTGGTTCCTATATTAATATATTGATTTATTAGTTTTAAAATAATTATATTTTCTTATTCAACTTTTTCTTTTCTTTTCATCTATTATTAATTTATATACTTATTCTAGTGAATAATATTAAAACTAATAAATAAAACACAGATTTTTTATTGTATTTTATTGTGTTTTGAAACAATTTCTATCCCTATAAAATCTCCATCCCTTATTTCATATTCTCATCATGTAATATACCTCTCACTTCTAATCAAATTCAACATCACTATAATATACCTCTCACTTCTAATAAAATTCAACATCACTATAATATACCTCACTTCTAATCAAATTCAACATCACTATAGAGAAAAACTCAAAGATATTAAAGCATGCAATAGAGACCACTTTTGGGATTTCTATATAGATCCTCTATATAATGACTTTCTTAGTTAGCATCTAAAGTGACATTGCTTCTCCGAAGGATACAACTCTTAATGCCAATGTTATAGATAAGGATGTAAAACATGACTTGCTAGTTAAGTGAGAGAAGTTTAATCTAAGAAATTCAAAACCTAATTTACTATTAAGAATCTAGACAATTTCCAAAGAAATTGCATACTCAATTCATAATTCACATGGTACATGGAATTGATTTATTTGTGAATTTGTTAATGGAGGGTGTTGGATTCAAGTTGTGGGTACTATGTTAAATAAAAAATACATAATAAACACATGCTGCAAAACCAAAATAAATAAATAGAAAATATTGTGGTGATAATTAATGATGGGATAATTGCAAATTCACATTATGAACCATGATATATAATATTTTCTAGGCTATGTAATTTTACAAGAGTAAAGATAATAATCTACAAGAAATATATCTCACTATAATTTTAAATATTTTCATCTAATATTGAGATATATTAGATTATATCTCATCATTTACCTCTTCAATAACTTACAACTAACATCATGATTGCATATCTAATATTATAAAAATATATGTGCCAAAGTGAAACTTAACATATCATGGTCAATGAAAAATGATGGTATGGCAATAATTATACTAAAGCATTTTAGAATTATAGACATTTTACAAACATTTGATTGACCTAAACATTTCAATGTACCTTACCAATCAACTGTATCTTCCTATGTTCTCCCCTACTTTCTAAGATTCAATTGTATTGTCACTATATAAGGTCATCATTGTAACAACCTCCTGATTCGTCATGACATCAAGCCTCACATAACAAGTGATTTTTTTTTTTTTTTCTGTGTGTGCGTGTGTACAAGGGTAATATAGACATTGTACTCTGCATCGCAACAGGACGACGAACATGATGCATGCAAATGCGACAACTAATTAACGACCTAAGACGCACATCAAGCATCTGTAAGCAATGAACGACAATCAACCAACGAAAAATAAGTCCAACTACCTGCTCGTCCTACCCTGCAATGGTTAGGACCTCCAGGACACATAAGCAACGCTCAAGCCCAGGTTCCCATCGATTTCGACCATTTAAGGTCTCAGGGCTGGCGACTGTTTTGAGGAACAAGGAGGTGTCTACATCCCGCCCAATACCAGCAGGCCAAGATTACAAGCTAAGGACAGTCATCCTAACAACCCCACGCACCCCAGACAATTACACAAAATCAAAATCCATATCAAACGAACCTATCAATATTCTTGATATGTGTATAGTTTTCAATCAAAGTATTACATAAGAAAATCAACATGACGGATTTTTCATTATTAAGTGGCACGCTCTCAATGAAATGAAAATTAGGAAACACATTTTCAAAGTCACTTCCATAACCCTACCAATGGGAAGAAACTTCTAATAAAAAATGAAACTTGAGTACCACTACTGATAAGTGTATATGGCATTTACAACATGAAAGCCATTAATATTAACTTAAAAATGATAGCAAATAACTAAGATTTTTTTTTTTAAAATACAATATACGAAAATGTCTAGTTTCTAAGAAAAAGAACAATAAAACAAATTCATTGATACCAATAGTAAAACAAATAATAGAATTATATAACAAACTGTTTTTCTTTTAAAAAATTGTTCTCAAAATAATAAGAGAACCATCAATATCTTTAAATTTATATTACATCAAATAATACATTTATTATGATAATTTACTTATATATTAATCATTAATGAAAAGCTAACTAGATGGTCTAACTTATGATTTGGCCATTAATTTACAATCATTAGGATTTAAATGTAACCCATCTAGCAAGGTTAAATATGCAATCCCATCTTTAATCCTCAGTCCAATTAAATAATTAACACCACCTGCAGGGTTACATCTATTTTAATCCAGTATCCATCCAACTAGCCATTAATCTTGATAACCTTAGTAACCATCTTAAACTAGATGCTACCATTAAAATGAATAATGAAGCAAATAAAAAGGCGTTTAAGAACAAATAACCGGGCATTTAATGTAAAGAAAATAGCAAGGCATTTTTTTTTAAATAAAAGCAATTAATAACATTTACTGCCAGGTGAAAAAAAATAAAAATAAAGGTAAGGACTCAGGAATAATTTTTACATCCAAACCGACTGTCATTTTAGCTGTCGTTCAACTAACAAATAAAAAATTATTGCCAATTAAAATTTACTGCCAACGACTGTCATTTCAGCTAGATTCTATCATGTTTTAAAAGGTTTACTACCAGTTCATTAATTACAACACTTCCATCAAGAATAAAGGGGACAACTGTGAGGTTGAATAATCCATTCATGTAATGAAAATTTAGCTGAGAGCACGAAAATGAGGTTTTAAACAGTTCAACAGCACGATGGTCCCCTTTTTTAGGGAAACACATGGGCTCAACAACAACGTAGTCCTCTTGTTCTATTTTAAAAACAATAGAACCTCATGACATGTATCGAACAGAAAGAATAACATAAAAGAAGTCATGAAATTAAATAATTGATAAGGAATAAGTGGTTGATCGAATGGTCATAATAACACCTGAAGTTGTGTATACATATACACTGCCTGGTGGAGGATTTGGCGGTCTCTGGACAAACATTCCCATAGAGGTGGCTAGTTATCAAGCTATAAATGGATATTGGTAATAGCTGGGGCTGTATTGGCTGTCGATTCAAGAATAATTGGGACGAAAATTTCATGAAATTCCTACTATACATAAGGCCATCCACAGATAACGCAGGCAAGGGATAATGCTTCTCATGAATAATAAAACGCCAACCCAACGCAGGAAAAGGGATAAGCTGTAAAACGGGGCTGTAAGGATGGATGAAGGGTGGAGTTACTTGCCAAAATCAAGTGATGAATGTATAGGGCGAATTCACTAGCGATAGGTAAGTACTCAGAGTTAAATTTTCTGTTTAAACTGAAGAAGACATAGAGACTAGACGACCATTATCAACGAAGAGCACACATAAGAAATTTGCTAGCAATGATATCTACACAATGAACTTCGCCATTTTAAGTGAGGAAGACGCAATGCTAGTTGGGCCACTATCAAAAGATGAGCATAGAGAAACAAATTTGCCAGCAATGATTTATTTTATTTTATTTACCTAGTTAAATTTCGCCAGTTAAATGAAGAAGGCGTAAGGCTATATTTTACAGCTATCACATATTGCATTCATTGAAGTAATTTAGATATCTATCTATCTATCTATCTATCTATCTATCTATCTATCTATCTATCTATCTATCTATCTATCTATCTATCTATCTATATATATATATATATATATATTATTTTTCAAAAATTGTCAAATTACAGTAGCAGAGGCAACAATTTCCATCCGTTACATAATACAATCACAAAAGTAATAAAAACTAGACAGTCCATCAAGTGCCCAAACGCAAATTGAATTTAAATACTTTTACATCTCAGAATACCAATAAAAAAAAACCCTGACAACAGTAAGAGAATGCCAGGGCCCTAAGGATAACTCATCAAAAGGATCACAGGGGTTCTATCAATCGAGGCACAGAAATTAAACAACAAGCAAAAAAGATAATCCAAACGCCAAGGTCGTACTGAAGGACGCAAGTCAAACAATCACGCAAGGAAATCCACAGAGGTAGACGGCTAAAAGGTTCACCTTCGATTCACCATCCTCGCACAGAAAAGTAGGGCGTTGAGATCCATAGGTATTTTAACTCTAAGGTGATGACTGTATATCAAGCTCCTGGTCGACTACTCAGGCGAGGACTGACAAGCTAGGGACAAAGGATGAACAAACTCAAGGTAACAATCAACACACAGGGCGGTCATGACATGCTAGAAACCAAGGCCATAGGAGACGACAACCAATGGGCTATGCTAATAAAAATTTCAGATATCAATCTAAACATACAATCTACTTACATAATCAACATGCATATCCAATCATAAAACCTATGACAATCTGCCATTCAAATGAAGAAAGCATACCATTTCCTATTCGCCTGCTTTGAATGAATTCCCGCGCACTCCGTGCAGCTCCCGCTCGCCGACCATCGAGACCTCACCAGTACCTCCCAGCCAACGCTAGGGGTACTCTTCTTCCCCCTTAGCTCCTAGCTCACCTCGCAAGGCCGAGCCACCACTCCTCTCTGAGATGGGTATCCCAACTCCCACAAGTAAGTCAGTCAAGGATAATAGGATAATGGACACCAGGTAACTGTCACTAAACAATTCTTGGTTGAATTTAAGATAGGAGGATATAATGATAAAATCTTGTGTGATGTTATTCCTATGGATGTTTGTCATATATTGTTGGGTAGACCATGGAAATATGACAGGAAAGTGATTCATGATGGAAGAATGAACACATACACCTTAGAGAAGAATGGGAGGACACACATGTTGCTTCCAATTAAAGATAAGGAGGTGAAACCGGAAGTAAGCAACACAGTACTTCTCATGAGTGGGAAGGAACTCCTTAATGAGGTTAAGAATAAGGAGGATCCATAGTTCATTGTGGTCAGGAAGCCAAGGATTGTTTTGACTAGCACAAGAGTGGATGATTTACCAGAGGAAGTTCAGGAACTGCTGGAAGAGTTCGCTGACATAATAGTGGATGAACTACCTCGTTCATTGCCATCGATTAGAAGTGTGAGTCATCATATTGATTTCATACCAGGAGCCAGTTTGCCAAAAAAAGCCGCGTACAGATTGATGCTGCAGGAGAATGAAGAGATTAAAAGGCAAGTCCAGGATTTGTTGGACAAAGGTTTGGTCAGAGAAAGCTTGAGTCCATGTGTTGTTCCAACAGTACTCAGTCCGAAGAAAGATGGAGGCTAGAGGATGTGTACTGACTCAAGGGAAATCAATAAGATGACCATCAGGTACAGGTTTCCATTGCCAAGGATGGATGATCTGATGGATTGCTTGAGTGGAGCAAGATATTTTTCAAAGATTGATTTGAAAAGTGGATATCACCAAATCCGCATGAGAGAAGGTGATGAATGGAAGACATCATTCAAAACAAATGAAGGGTTGTATGAATGGCTTGTTATGTCGTTTGGCTTAACAAATGTGCCAAGTACCTTCATGATGTTGATGAATGAAGTCCTGAGGGAGTTCATCGAAAAATTTGTCATTGTGTATTTGGATGACATACTGATCTACAGTAAGACAGTGGCAGAGCATCTGAAACATTTGGCTACAGTGATGCAGAAACTACAGCAAGAGAAGTTGTTGATAAACATGAAAAAGTCCTCATTCATGAAGACATAACTCATTTACTTGGGGTTTGTTATTTCAGCAAATGAGTTGAGGATGGATCCAAATAAGGTGGAAGTGATTAAGAATTGGCCATCACCGAAGAACATATTTGAGGTGATAATTTTTCACGGATTGGCTAGTTTCTACCGAAAGTTCATCAGGAATTTCAGTGGAATTAGCGCAGCAATGATGGATACAGTAAATAAAAGACATAAATATTTTCACTGGACTGTAGAGGCTGAGAAGAGTTTTAGTCTTCTGAAGAGGAAGATTACGGAACAACCAGTTTTGGTGTTGCCGGATTTCCTGAAAAAATTTCAGGTAAAATGCGATGCAAGTGGATTTGCAATTGGGGCAGTCTTGAGTCAAGAAGACAGGCCAATAGCATACTTCAGTGAGAAGCTGAATGAGGTGAAAGTCAAGTACTCCACGTATGATAAGGATTTTTATGCTATCATACAGGCGTTGAAGAAATGGAGGCATTACTTGATCCCAAAAGAGTTTGTCTTATACAGTGATAATCATGCACTGTAGTTTGTGACTCAATAGGAGAAGTTGAATCAGAAACATGTCAACTGGGTTGAGTATATGCAGAATTTCACTTTTGTAATAAAACATATTTCTGGTACTGCTAAGAAAGTGGTTGATGCTTTGAGCAGGAAGTGTTTGCTGTTGCAGGAGTTCAAAGTCAAAACATTGGGTTTTGATGATCTCAGGAACATGTACGCAGATGATCAGGATTTTAAGGAGGCGTATGAAGCAGCTGAGAATCCAATTCTCAAATATAGAAGCCAGTGGATGGAGTATATGATCCAGGAAGGATTGTTGTTTAGGGGCAATCAACTGTGTATTATGAAATGCTCCATGAGGGAGAATTTGCTGAAGGAGAAACACAGTGGAGGATTAGCGGGGCACTTTGGTCATGAAAACATGTTCTCAAACTTGAACAAGTCATATTTTTGGCCAGGAATGCGAGCGGATGTCAAGAGATTTATAGACAGGTGAAAAATATTCCAACATTAGAAGGGGAGGAAGTAGAATGCAGGTTTCTATCAACCATTGCCCATACCAGGGAAGCCGTGGGATGCAATTAGCATGGATTTTGTATTGGGGTTGCCAAGAACACAAAGAGGTGTTGATTCAATCTTTGTGGTGGTGGATAGATTTTCCAAAATGGCACACTTCATACCATGTCAGAAGACCAGTGATGCAACTCACATTGCTAATCTGTTTTTCAAAGAGGTCATTCGACTTCATGGGTTGCCGAGAAGTATAGTTTCGGATCGAGATACGAAATTCATAGGGCATTTTTGGAGGACCTTATAGAAGAAGCTGGGAACTAACTTGTTGTTTAGTTCATCTTATCATCCGCAGATGGATGGAAAGACGAAAGTGGCCAACATAAGTCTGGGAGACTTTCTAAGAAGCTTGGTGACAGAGCACCATAGCCAGTGGGACAGTATATTACCACAGGCAGAATTCACGTATAATGACTCAGTTGATAGGAGCATAGGACAAAGTCCATTTCAGGTTGTCTATGGCATGCAGTCGAGGGGAATTTATGAACTGAGAGATTCAGAACAGACTATGACTAGGAGCGCTAGTGTAGAAGAATTCGCAGAGGCGATGAAGGAACTTCACAGTCAGGTGAAGGAGCGATTACAGAACTCAAGTCAGGAGTATAAGCGCAGGGTAGATCATCATAGAAGACAACTTCAGTTTGAGGTTGGTGATCTGGTTCTCGCACATTTGAGAAAATAAAGGTTCTCGAGAGGAACATATAATAAGCTAAAGATGAAGAAAATCGGGCTGTGTAGGGTCTTGAAGAAATTTGGGGCGAATGCTTACGAGATTGAATTACCTAATGGGATTAGAATATCTCTGATATTCAATATCTCAGTTTTGTACCCATACAAAGCTGGAGAAACAGAGAATGGAACTGAGCAACCAGTGATCCAGTGAACAAAGAAGATTCCAGTTGCAGGGAAGTCGCAGATGGAGTGCATACTGGATAAGAGAGTAAGCAAGAGGACCAGGCGAAAGAAGTACTTTGAGTATTTGGTCAAATGGAAGAATCATCTAGTTGAAGATGCCAGCTGGGAGAGTGAAGCGGAGATACAGAAGCATGGACAGACCATGCAGGATCTCATGGACAGGAGCCCATGAAATTTTTTCAAGCGAGGGAGTATGATGCAGGAGCATCGCCAATGACAAGCGAGCTAGCGCAGAAGCGAAGGACAGTTGGACAAGCGCCAACACAAATTTTGAAAATTGCCTTGAAGTTGTTGTGAAAATCTTAAATGAAGTCATTTAAGAAGAAGCACACTTGTATAATGTAAATGGACCTTGAGCGATTGCTCTCATCCTTAGTAGGTAGAAGGCATTTAAAGTAGTTAATGCAGGTAGATAGAATTTAATTCTAGATTAGACTGTTTGAGAGCTCAAGAGGGAAACGGGATATAGACACCCTCATTGTGCATTGTAACATTATCAAAGGAAGAAGAGCAAGAGCATGCAGAGAACTGTGTAAGAACACTCATGTACAAATATTTGAATTAATAGAAGAGTTTGATTCAAATTCATGGTTTTGTGTTTGTTCTCTGTGTATTGATGCTGAATGATATGCTCATGAATGTTTGCTTCCTGTTATACATTTTCTTTATACGTTGTGTATATGATTTCATGTGTTGAGTTGAAGTCTGAGAGGATAATGGAATGAGTTTCAATTGTTTCTTTGTCTGAGTAAACATTCTTGCAAGGAGTGCAGTTGAAGTGTCTGCAAGGAGTGTGTCGACAAGAATTCAGGGTTGCGTCTCTGGAGCTCAGATAGTTTTACTTTTGTTCTCATTTCCATATAAGTGCAGTTGGGAACAGGAGCCATGCAAGGAGTGCACAGGCCAGGTGAAACTTCAGGGTTGCGAACCTGAGTGAATTGTTAAGAGACTAATGTTGCAGGTGTGTACAGAGTCGAAGATTCAACACTTGGAAGTGGTGGAATGTCTGTCGCAAGGAGTGCATGCAAGATTCTCTGAAGGATTCAAAGTTGGTAAATCTCAGGAGGTATAGGACCTTATAGAAATCATCAAAGATAAGCACAGGGAATTTGTGTCGTGAAGCGTTCAAGAAAGCATCGTAAGTTTGCGTGCAGGTGAACCAGACTTCATGAAGGAAACAAAGTTCGTCTCACAGAAATTGTTAAGGAGGAATGGACAGACAGAGTTCTCCAAGGAGGATTCATGAAATCCTGTGGGCCATTAGATCTCACAGAGGGGCAGGGGAGGTACAACGATGTATTCCCAGAGGGATCAAAGCTCAAGAGGGGCATGACCGTAGATCCAAAGTCACGAGGACCGTTGGATTTACACGTAGTTTCGCACATCGGGGTTTCGTGGGTTGAAACTCCGTAACACTGCATCAGGAATCACGATATCACGATATGCGATATCCTGAAAAGGCTAAGGGAACAGTGTGGGGGCCACAAGGGTCAATAAGTGGACAGGTGGCATAATATATCGGGGTTTCATAGTGAGAAGTTCTAAAACCATTACCTCAGGATTCGTGACACCACGAAATCCGAAGTGCTGATAAGGTGAAGTGACGTGAAGGGTCGAACTTGCGCGTGCGTCGGAGCTTCATCATATCGGGGTTCGGGAGTGGGTAAAGAAAGTTGTTTGACATCGCGAGTGGAGAAATTGCGATAGAATAAATCCTGATAAGAGAAGGAAAGGGTCAGTGTTGACTTGTATCAGGGTTCAGGGATTTGAGAACCGAACACTCGACCTTTGGATTCGCGAAACCGTGAAGTCCGATCCCCCGAGTGTGAAGAGGGGATCCCACGAAGATTTTCTGTGGGTGTAGATTTCCCGATAGGGAAATAGAAGAGCCTTAGAGTTCTTCGGGCCATAAGGGAAAGAAAGCTCCTGTGAGCAGGCGTGCTTGCGAGCGCGAATGCGTCACATCACAAGTCATTTTTTATTTGAATGTACTAATACCCTTTTATAAAATTGTGGTTCCTATATTAAGATATTGATTTATTAGTTTTAAAATAATTATATTTGTTTATTCAACTTTCTTTTTATTTTTATGTATTATTAATTTATATACTTATTTTAGTGAATAATATTAAAACTAATAAATAAAACAAACATATTTTATTGTATTTTATTGTGTTTTGAAACAATTTCTATCCCTATAAAATCTCCATCCCCTCTTTCATATTCTCATCATGTAATATATCTCTCACTTCTAATCAAATTCAACATCACTATAATATACCTCTCACTTATAATTGTAACATCTCGCTCTGGCGCACTGAGCAAACTTATTCTTTGAGGACACTTGCTTGCAAGTGATTCGGATTTTTATGCTATTAAAACTTTTGACTTTGATTATGATGTGTTATGGGTTGATGACATGTTGTTTTACTACATTGACATAGACAGGTGCTATTGACTCGGTTTTACTGAGTGTGCATGGTTTTGGACCTTGAGGATGCAAAGGCATCGATGGAACCCCTTGGACTCCGGATCGAGTCAGGGAGTGTGCCATTGGGGTTTGATTGTTTTACTATGATATTAGTGCATCTGATTAGATGGTATGATATGGATATGTTCTGACATGATTTGTTGATGATGCAGGCTGATGATAGCTTGCCGACCAAACTCACATATGGAGTAAAGGGGTCACGCACGACTACCAGAGATGTTGAGGGAGAGGTTTGGACAACAACCCTGCCACAACCTACTACCACTCCCGCCATGGCTCGAACTATACGTTAACGATTACCTAGTTCAAGAGGACCCACGAAGTCATGAGGGCAGACTGCGACAGTCTCTCATGATGATTCTAAAGGGCACGCAATAAGGCAGGGGCTTTATTCCTTAGAAGCACTTAGTCTCCCACAAGTTCACCTGGTGGAGTGTTGACTCTAGGGGTTATTGATGTCTACCAAATCAGTCAAGAGGCGAGTGGCACCCTTGGAGCACGTAGTGCATCCTGAAGGGCACATTGTGCAAAAGAACAGATGAGGCAAGTGGCACCCTTGGAGCACCTAGTGCATCCTGAAGGGCAGGTTGCGTTGTTGATGATAGAGGGATGAACCTAGATGGCCGTGAGACAAATAACATGTTAAGTAGATTTTAAAAACAATTTCCCTAATTAAATGTCACACAGTATGAAATTTAAGGCCTAAGTCTAAATGACGCTGGTGATAAAATTTTGTCTTCTATTAAAAAAAAAAGATAGTAGTAAAAAAAATAAAAATAAAACAAAAAATAAATTAAATAATAATTTTGACCTTTGTTAAATCTTGTAACATGAAGGGATTTTATACTTATTGTGTGGCTGCTGAATCCATATTTAATGACAATGATATTCATTGATACCTGCGTTTTTACCAACAAAATTACATTGTGATTTATGGACGAATTATTTAAATCAAAGTATGGGTAATTAGATGCCTACGATTCTGGGTAATAGTCTGCGATTTTCTTATTTTTTAAGGCAGACAGTAGATATTAAGCTCTACATGTTTTATGCCTTCATTTCTTTTTATAACAAATAATATCCGGTGTGAATGATCAACATTTCAAATCCTTCAATGAAAACATACTCGTTTTCTGTTGACAGTGAAGTTCACCATTAATGCTAGCGAGCTTAATCTTTGTTTGACCACGAATTGACCCTTGTTTTCCTCACATTCTTTAGACTGCCGTATTCACTTCTTGAGGGCGATTCCTTGATTGACTGTGAATTGAATCTTAGTATTACATTTGATTCTGGGCGTTTTACCAAAGATATATGGTTAAATTTTTGCTAAATCTTATGTTAATCCTGTTAAACTAGAGAGTTAATGCCAGCGTAGCATTATCAGGAAAATGCTTTATTCCCATGTTTTAGTTTCCTCGTATGTATGTTTAGCAATTCTTTAGCTCCCTGAGCAACGTCAAGCTTTGTATATAATCTCTGTTTTTGTTAAAATTTTGTTGTCTTGGACTGATGACTATGTAGTTTGTAGTCTTTACAATGTCGATTCTGATCGTTGTTGTTAGTTCTCAATTCACTGTGTTGATCTACAATTAGAATCCCATCTAAGTGCTTGTTGTTAGCCAATATTTTATGACCGTGCTATCATGTAACCCTATTCCTTTTTCCATACTATCATCAGATAAATTAGATGGCAACAACTTTTCAAGTATGCATGCTCGATATCAAACATCATAGCTTAAGTTACCTTTACCCGTGTCAAGTACATATTTCATGAATGTTTCAATCAATAGCCTAAAATGCAAAACTACTTTGGAAGCATGGTTGAATATCTATAACTTAAATCCCAACCTTTCTATTAAAAGCATGTAATTAAGTGCTTCAGAATCATAAAACTATATAAATTATTAAATTACCACTTGACGAGCTATTGGAACTTGAAACCGTGATGAGATCAAAACTCTGATTGAGCTGAATGTTAATGCCTGGATTTGTAACATGATTAAATTCAAAGGAAGGTTTTGGAAGATGCATGCTCACTAAGAATGTGAAGAAGTTAAGAAAGGAACCATGTGAAGAATGCATGGATGGCAATGGATTCTTATGGGATGCTAAGTTAATAAAGTCCCATCTTGAGTCTACTTTCCCAACGGAATTACTGGGGTTAAGTTTTCATTCATAGAGTGTTGCACGAGGAGTGTTCCAGATGGAAGTTGAATGAAGAAAGGTGTGGATCTAGCATTCCATTGAATTATAAATGAAACATCTCTCTTCTCTGAGGAGAACATGATAACATCACCCAAAACAAACCTCACCATTGTGACCTAATTCCTAGTGATTTGGTTAAGAATGGGCCTAACTCTAGGACTTTCATTAGTGTGAGATCAACATATTGTATGAAAGTGAATGAATGCAAGATTAATGCCTAATTTTTCAAAGCTCACCAATTCTATTTAGCATGTGTTACAATTGGAAAAGGGTGTTTTTACTTTCCCAAGGAAGCTTGCTAATTTTCTGCAATTGTTAGACCAAAGTAACTGTTGTATTTTCAGTTTAATTTAGCATGTGAATGTGGATGGCCGGCCTAAGTTAATTTTGTGAGCCAAACTGTGTATTGAAGTGCCATTCTTTGGTAAAATGGAACCGATATATGTATTTATACTTTCTTAGTAAGCTTATCCTTAGCTTAGTAAGCTTGGTAGATATTGATGTAGTAAGATGTACATAATCTATTTCCTTGGATATTCTTATATATATATATATATATATATAATTATTAGATATTGATTTAAAATAGAATACTTATAACCAATAATAGTATTTTGAGGCAAATTGATTTAGATGGTACTCTGATGACACTTGTAATTTAAAATTGCACAAATGAATTGTTTTAAGGCTAATTTAGATTGTAATTTAATGATATTTTTCATTTAGACATGCTAAGATGGGCTCATGATAGATGAATAAAACAAATGGTAACTATTGACTAGATTGACTCGACGATTGATCGAGATATTGGCAAAGTCATTTTTTTTGCTTGCGCTTCTCGTTGAGGGCGTTGACGTTCATTCTAATTAATGTTCATACTTGGTCTTGTAAACATTTAATGTGCTTGGTTTGCTCACTGTAAGAGATTCTAGTTACTTGTGTAATTGTTTGGGGTGCATGGGGTTGTTAGGATGATTTTCCTTAGCTTAGTAAGCTTGGTCTGCTTGTCTCAGGCGGGATGTAGACACCTCCTTATACCTCAGAATAGTCGCCAGCCTTGAGACCTTAAATAGTCAAAATCGATGGGAACCTGGGCTTCAGCGTTGCTTATGTTTCCTGAAAGTCCTAACCATTGCAGGGTAGGATGGGCGGGTATTCATTTTTATTCTTGTCGGCTGAGTTCGTATATTGCTTCCAGCTGATTGGTGTGCTACTATGTTGGGTCGTCATGTTGTTGTTGCGTGAGTTGCTTATGCCTTGTTCGTCATCGTGTTGCATTATCGAGTATAATGACATCATTACCTTCACACACACAAAAAAAAAAAAAAATTCACTTGTTAGGTAAGGCTTGTTGTTGTGACGAAACGGGAGGTTCTTTACATATGGTATCAGAGAGGGTTCAACCCGCAACTTGCGATCGCTACGACTTTCATTGATATGATTGATTATACTGTTGTTGATTGAGTTCACTTGTGTGTGTAGGTAATCATGGTTAGAGGAATACACAGAGGTAGACGATGGGGTGGTAGGGGAGGAGGCGTGACACCTCTAGTAGCATTCATGCCTGAGGGGTCTAACCCCCAGGGAGATGAGCAGGTTCTCGAACAGGAGAAGATAGAAGTTGGTGATGTAGTTAGAATGATGAGATATTTTCACCGCATGTTTGGGGCTCTGATCAACCACTTGGACAGAGATGAGGCCAGGTGATGCAAGAGCATCGCCAGTAGTAAGCAAGCGTGGGACAAATGCCATCACATTTTTGGCACATGTTGAAAATTGTTTGTAATATTTTGAAAGTTTGGATGCGCAGACTTCAATGTAATAATTAAGAAGGGCATACTTCCAAATTGTAAACAGATCTTGAGCAATTCGCTCTCATCTGTAAGGTGTAAAGGCATTTATGCATAGTTAATGAAAGTAGGTAGATTTAAATTCTAGATTAGACAGTTTTAGGAGCTAGAGGGAAAACCGACTATAGACACCCTCATCTTGTATCATTGTAACATTATCAAGGATATCAGAGAGCATAGAGAGGAGATGTAGTAGAGAGTGGTAGAGAAGAATCCATGTACAGAAGTTCGAAATTAATACATGAAGCTTTGATTTAGACTCATGGTGTTATAATGCTTTCTATGTATACATGCTGAGTGCTATGCATATGGTTGCTTTACTCTTTTTGTTGTACATTTGTTTTTATGCTATGTATATATGATTTCATGTTAAGTGTATGAAGTCTGAGAGAGTAAGGAAATGAGTTTCAATTGTTTCTCTTCTTGAGTTAGAGTTCTTGCAAGGAGTGTAGTGAAGTATCTGCAAGGAGTGCGTTGACGAGTTTAAAGTTTATCTCTGGAAGCTTAGGAGGGATATTGTTGTTCTCATTTCAATTGAAGTGAAAGACAAGCACAGAAGCCATGCAAGGTGTTGTAGGCTGGTCAAGACCTTAGAACACATAGACTAAGGTTGAGAGATTGAAGGACTGCTATTGTAGAGTTGCATAGAGTCAAGAGATTCAAATATTTAGGAATATTTGAAGAAGTTCCGCAAGGAGTGCATGGAGAAGTATTTTAGGAGACTTGAGTTGCTGGAAGGAAGCTCAGTGATAAATTGTGAAGAAAAGAGAAATGCGGAGAGAAAATAATAGAACAGTATATTGGAATGTATGAAGAAGAGAAGATACTGAAGAAGTTACAATGCAATGGGAGATGGCTGAGCTAAATAGGCTCAAGCTAAACAAGAATAGAAAGTACAGCTGGCCAGGACAACTGGCAGTGTACAGTCAGACTATTGAGGTTACAATATATTTAACACTCCCTATTAAACTCAACAGTTACAAACATCAGCACTACTTATGCCTAAGTGTTGTCTCTGAAAATCAAAAACTGACTTTCCTAGTGGCTCTGTAAAGATATCAGCAAGCTGATCTCGAGAACCACAAAATTGTAGTGCAATATCACCATTATTGACTAGCTCGCGTATGAAATGAAAACGAGTGTCAATGTGTTTGCTTTTCTTGTGAAACACATGATTTTTAGATAAAGCAATTGTTGAAGTATTGTCATAGAAAATAGGAGTTGGATCATTTTCTGTATGTGACATATCTGTCAATATTATTCTCAGCCACACAGCTTGACAGGAAGCTGAGGTAGCAGCTACATACTCTGCCTCTGCAGAATATATAGATACAATTGGTTGCTTCTTTGATGCCCATGAAATCAGGTTCGTGCCCTGTTGAAAAACATATCCTGATGTGCTTTTCCTATCATCTAGGATACCTACAAAGTCACTATCTTTGTAACCAGAAAGGTCATTACTATCAAATTTAGTGTACCATAAGCCAAAATTTAGTGTTCCTGCTACATATCTCAAAATTCGTTTTGCCATTTTCCAATGAGAATCTTTGGGTGATTCCATGAATCTGGAAACAAGGTTGGCTGCATACATAACATCAGGCCTAGTTGCTATAAGATACAACAAACTTCCTACTAAACTTTTGTACAGGGTAGAGTCCACTGTAGGACCTTCATCATTCTTGCTCAATTTTGTGCCTAGTGGTATGGGGGTTTCTGTTGGATTGCATCCTTCCATGCGAAATCTTTTGATGATGTCTGCTGCATACTTTTGCTGACAGACAAAAATGCCTTTGGCTGATTGATGAACCTCAATCCCTAAAAAATATTTCATTATGCCAAGATCTATCATCTCAAACTCAGATTGCATGGCATGTTTAAAATTTGTTAACTCAATATTTCTTGTGTAGATCATGTCATCAACATATAAACATACAATTAAAATTTTACCAAGCTGATTTGTTTTGGTGTAAAGAGTTGGCTCATTTTGACTTCTGTTGAAACCACTTTTGATCAGATAAGTGTCAATTCTGTTGTACCAAGCTCTTGGAGCTTGTTTTAATCCATA
>JZKD02S1694105.1:100054-118312 GCA_000966675.3 Picea glauca | reverse complement strand
CTTGGAGCTTGTTTTAATCCATACAAGGCTTTCTTCAACCGATATACTTTGGCTGGGTGCTCTTGGACTTCAAATCTAGGTGGTTGATCGACATAAACTTCTTCTTCTAAGAAACTATTCAGGAATGTTGACTTGACATCCATCTGGTATACTTGCCATTTGTGTTGTGCTGCTATGGCCAATAGAGTTATGACAATGTCTAATCTTGCTACTGGAGCAAAAGTTTCACCATAATCAGTACCTGGTTGTTGTGAGAATCCTTTGGCAACAAGTCTTGCCTTGTGTTTTTCAATCTGCCCTTTTTCATTGAGTTTAGTTTTGTAAACCCACTTGACACCAATAATCTTCTTGTGACTTGGCAAATCAACAAGATCCCATGTCTAATTTTTCTCAATGGAGTTAATTTCTTGGTTCATGGCTTGAACCCAATGTGGCTCCTTAGCTTCTTCCTTAAAGGATGTAGGTTGACATGACATTAAAGCAAAAAGATTGTGTTTCTCAAAGTCATCCAACTACTGATGGATTTCTCTCAAACTTCGAGTTCTCTGATTCTGAGGTTCAGAGAATATTCTCTACTAGAAGTTGAGTTACCCTGAGAATTTTCAGGTTTCCTTTGTACTTGCAATTTTGGAAGAAGAGTTTGAGGTACTTGCTATTCTGAATTTTCTGTGTTTTCAGAACTTGGCAGCAATGGATTTTGACTGTCCATTTGCTGATTTTCTGAATCATTCCAGAATTGATTTTCCAGAAATCTTACATCTCTGATGACAATTAGTTTCTTGGTGATTGGATTGTAAATATGGTAAGCTTTAGATGTTTCACTATATCCAGTGAAAATACATTTCTCATTTCTGTCATCAAGTTTCTTCCTTAATTCGGAAGGTATGTGAGTGTATGCTATGCATATGAATGTTCTTAGATGTGCAACATTGAGCTTTGTCCCACTCCATGCTTCTTGAGGGAATTGTAGATTTAGACTTGTGGTTGGTGATCTATTCAAGAGATAAACTGAGCATGCTACTGCTTTAGCCCAAAAAATGTTTGACAGACATTTCTCTTTGAGAAGTGTTCTTTCCATATTCATTATTGTCTTATTTTTTCTTTCATCCACTCCATTCTGTTGTGGAGTATATCTGGTTGTTGTTTGCATGATAATGCCTTGTGATTTGCAGAAATTTGCAAATTCTTTGTAGTTGTATTCTCCTCCTCCATCTAACCTAAGTGCTTTGATATATTTTCCACTCTGCTTTTCAGCTTCTGCCTTGAATTCTTTGATTTTGCAAATGTTTCAGACTTGTGTCTGAGAAAATAGATCCATATTTTTCTGCTGAAATCATCAATAAACGTTAGAAAGTAAAAACTACCACCTATTGACTCTGTTTGCATTGGTCCACATAGGTCAGTGTGAAAAATTTCAAGATGTTGTTTGGCTTGATTGGAAGACTGTGGAAAACTAGTTCTCTTATGTTTTCCAAGTATGCAAGACTCACATGGGGGAATTTTCTCTTTAAAGATAGGTAGACCTTTGACCATGGAGTTTTTTTAAAGAAGACTTAGACTCTAAAATGGTAGATGTCCAAATATTGTATGCCAAACCATTGTTTCATTCAGGTTGGATGCACTCTGTGCATATGGTTGACTCAGATTTGCAGTTCTGAGGGTAAGGGGAAACATCCTATTTGGAGTCATATGGATTTCATAAATTATTTTTCTGCTTGGTATTTTGTCAAATATCTTGCAAGATGCTCCCTCAAAAAGTACCTTATATCCATGTTCAATGATTCGTCCTACACTTAGCAAGTTATGTTTCAGATCTAGAACATGATAGACATTGTTTATGTCTTTCTTGACATTCTGTTTAGTAAGAATAGGAACAATTTCTTTTCCTTGAACTTTGACTAAATAATCATTTCCAAGTGTAATATCAGATGAGATTGAAGAATCAATGCATGAAAGTAATTATTTGTTACATTTCATTTGATTGTTGCATCCACTGTCCAGCAACCAGAGATCTTTAGGTTGTTGTTCAGTTTTGTGGCACGAAAGAAACATACCTCATGAGTTTTCTCCCATGTGATTTAACACATGTGCTTTGCCTGAGAGATGATATGCTTGCTTCTTCCTGCATTCAGATTCAAAGTGCCCATACTTTTTGCAGTAATAGCATTGAATGCTGGATTTCTCATTTGATCTTCTCCCTCTTCCTCTTTGAGGCTGGAAATTCTGATGTTGATTTTGTTGTTGATGTCTTTGACCTTGGAAATTCTCATTCGGATATTGTTGTCTATTGCCTCCACTGGATTGAGGGTTACTTTGATTTCTCCCTCTTCCTTTGTGACCTATGCTTCTTCCTCTACCTCTCCCTCCGCTGAAGGAGAATTGAGTTTTGAAAGCATTGGAGATTGACTCATCTGTGAGATGCAGTCTGGTCTCATGTGTCACCGGAGAACCAATTAATTCATCTGTTGAAAATCTTGACAGATCCTTGGATTCAAGGATTGCTGTTACAACCATTTCAAATTTCTTTGGTAAACTTCTGAGAATTTTCTCAACAATTCATTGATCAGTGATGGTTTCACCAATCAATCTGATCTGGTTCAGGATTCCCATGACTCTGGTCATGAACTGATCCACATTTTCGAACTCTGTCATCTTAGAGTCTCGAATTACGTCCACAAGGTATGCAGTTTAACTTTTTTGACCTTGTCATTTCCTTGATAGGAAGATTTAAGGATGTCCCAGGCCTGTTTTGAAGTACTAGCGCTTGTGATTTTTGAAAAAATCGAGTCATCCACAGAATTTTGAATCCATAATTTAGCTTTATTTTCTCTGTTTCTTTGCGTTGCCTGAGAAATTTGCTGCGGATTGGTCATAGAAGAAAGGGATGTTGGATCTGGTTCCACATATCCAAGATCCACTGGTTCCTAGCACTCTTTTACTTACAAGAATGATCTCATCCGAAAAGACCAAAACTTGTAATTCTTTCCAAGAAGAATCGGACCCTGAGTTGGTCCTAAATTGCTGGACGATGCCATAAAAAAAATTGCAGAAAAAATAGAGGGAAATTTCGTATTTACCTCCGAATGCCAAAACACTGATTTTCCGATGGCCAAAAAGAGCTTATCAGCCTTATTCACCGTGCAATGTGACCACGCGCCTTGATGTTAAAGCGCTACGGGCTTTTCAGGTTTTTTTCCTTTCAGATTGTCGAAATGCAAAATTTTCTTTTGGAATCTTTTAACGGTCTAGATATTCCTGTGATCTGACGGTCCAGATCTTATCAGGATATTGCGAATTGAGACTTCGTGAACCCTGACAACGAGTTCTTCTGACTCCTCGATTCCCCGATCTCCGATTTACCGATGGCGCTTTCCTTTCAAGAAATTTCTCGATTCCTTTGATCTCCGCCACACGTCCTCTTATATTGGACAGTCCTGATTTCTTCTTGTGATTTCACGATTTGTTCTGTTCTGGACTTGTCATCTCTAGGATCCACGATTTTCCAAATCCCGTAATGTTGATGGACTCTGCTTTCGAGAAATTTTCCAAAAGCCTCAATCTCTGCCACACGTCCCAACAGATGAACGGCTCAATACTGCTTCGGGGGTTTCCCCATGGAGATTCCTGATCCCTCGTTTTGACGAGATAACGTCAGCTGGGCCCCAAAACAAATCTTTCCTCCTGTCAGGATTTCGGACTTCGGAGTTCCGAAATGCTCGTGCTTCTTGTCGTTAGGATTCACGATTTACTGAATCCCGATATGCCGATGGCCCTTTCCTTTTCAAGACTTTTCCCGAGTCCTCGGATTTACACCACGCGTCCCCACAAGATGGACGGTCCTGATTCAACCTTGGGATATCGTGACTTACGATGCTCCATTGACACAATTTCTCTGTCAACTTGAAACCCTGAATGTCGAAACACTGACGATTTCCTCGATGTCCACCACGTGTCCGGTCAAATGGACGGCTGAGATCTGATCGTTGTTTCAGGAATCACGATTTTGCGAGTTTCGAACTTATGTTGCGACGGTCTTTCAAAACCGTGAACTCCGATATGCCAATTTGACGACACTCGTATCTGCTACCACATGTCCTCTGAGACGAACGACTTACAATTCCTCTCGGGATTTCATGTATTAGAGTTTTTGGAGTGCAATTGCCTTTGTGCGTCCAAATCCCAATTACCGATTTTGCGATGGGACAAGATCGATGGTTCACGATCTTTCGCGATCCAACGGTCCAGAATGATGTCGGGATTTCGTGACTTCACAAGTCAGAATTCCTCCTATGCGCTCCAGAGGATTAAACCTCATGCACTTTCTCACTAATCCAATGGCTGTCGGGCCTCTGCGCAAGATATGACGGCTGAAATTCTTTTTCCTTTTCCATGCTCTCCTCGTCCCTTCTGAACTGGTTTCCCGCTCTAGATCCGTTCGCAGGACGAATCTTATGGCCTCAATGGCTGTTCTTTGCACAGTAGATGCAATCTTTGCTGAATTTGAAGGAATTTTGTCATGTGGAAGAAAAAATTCGTGAATCTTTCAAAGATTTGAAAGAATTTCATGAGTTCTTCGTTCTCTGTGACAATCTTTAACATATTTGAGCGAATTTCAAATTTTTTTAAATGATGCTGCCTTCTGTAGCAATCTTTAACAATTTTGAATGAATTCTTCAAGTTCTTTAAACGTTCTTCCGTTCTACAGCTCTTCTTCATCAATCTTTGACTATTATTGAAAAATGTGCAATAATCTTTAATGTTTCTCCTTTCTCGGTCTCTACTTCCTCGTTCTTTCGAGTGTAGTACGCTCTGCAACCTCTGCAAGCTTCCTACATTGATCTTTTGAACATAAGATGATCTTCTTCCTCGTGGAAGTTTCCTACGAGGATCTTTCAAGAGTATGGCAGACAACTCTCCAATCCTTGTGAATAAGTCTGTGTCGCGTGCTCTCATGATCTGCGAAGCTCTACACCATGAGGATTGAGTTGCTCTCTGGACTGTGTGAAGAGGCTTACTGCTGAAGCTATGATACCATGATAAATTGTGAAGAAAAGAGAAATGCAAAGAGAAAAGAATAGAACAATATATTGGAATGTATGAAGAAGAGAAGATACTGAAGAAGTTACAATGCAATGGGAGATGGCTGAGCTAAATAGGCTCAAGCTAAAAAAGAATATAAAGTACAGCTAGCCAGGACAGCTGGCAGTGTACAGTCAGACTGTTGAGGTTATAATATATTTAACACTTAGGAGGGTCAGCACTTTCAAAGTGTCAGAGAGAAGGAGAGGGGTTTTGGTCATCATGCAGAGGCCAAGTCAAAGTGAAGAGGATTGCTGAGTTGATTTAGAGAAGAGGTTCTTGAAGAAGGAATTTGGATGGTTGAGGCTCTCCAAGGAGAACTCCTGAAACAGTTAAGATCGTTGGATCTGTGGAAACTGCTAGGTGGATAATGGTCAGGATAGATCCATCCTTTGGGGTAGCTTAGATTAATGTCAGTCGTTGATCAATATTCCCAGGACCGTCAGATCATTTCGACATTTCGAGGTTCAAAAGTACGAAGTGCAAGCCAAAATCCTTGGCTGATAAAATCCCCGAAATGTGAAAAGGAAGTTTTCGTGTGTGGAAGCAAGTTAATATTTCAGAACTTCGGAGTTCGAGGTTTCGGAAGTCTCGAGGGAGAGAGATCGGGATAGAGTAGGGCAGGAAACTTGAAATTAGAAGTCGCGACAAAGGATTTCAGCATTTTGGGACTTCAGAGACCAGAAGGTGGAGACGACATAGGGTTCGCGCTTGACGTATCGAACTCCCGGTACGCGAAATTGTGTTGACCGTTGGATCGAGGAAAGGTCCATAGTCATTGATCTCCTTGGAATAGGAACCTTATCATTTCGACATTTCAGGGTTCGGAGGTTCAAGGACCTCGCAGACATAGTGGAAGCTCTTTTCGGTGTTTGGAATCCCGAAACCATGTAAAGGAAGGGAGGACCAAAACATTTTCATTTTGGTAAATCGAAAGTCAAAATTTCGGGACTCCAAGGGTTGAGAGCAGAGTTGCATGTCATCGCAACTCCCGAATTCGTGAAAGCCAAAAAACAAAAGCTGAAATTGAAATCAGGAAAAGGCAAGTATTAGTATTTCGGGTTTTGGGGGTCAAAGAGGCAAGGCGCTAGACCAAGGGATTCGTGAAAATCGTGAAATCCGGTATCCCAAAATAAAAAGAGGAGTTTCCTCAAGGTTTGTTGTGGGTGTTGGCTTCCTGAAAGGGAAATAAAAGAGCCAATTGAGATCTCAGGGGCCGAAAAGAAAAGATCCTGTGCGGATCCCAACCTGTGGGTCTGGGGATCTGCGACAATTGTGGTATCAGAGCTTGATTTTGTCTGTATATCTCAGGCAGAGTAAGATAGGGAAAAGGATTACTCCGATACACACTAGTTGTGGTATCAGAGCCCTTCTTTGTTTGTATATTACAGATAGAGGGTGCAAGAAAGATTTACAACCATTCTTCCAAGAAGAAGAGACAGGTAAACAACCGATCCACCAGAGGAAAGGGAAATGCCAATAAGAAGGGGTAGGAAATTACCTGATCCGCCAAGGGAAAGAGAGATGTGTGAACTACGTGCCAGGCTTGATGCCATGGAAATAGCATAGAGGTGCATATTTGGTGTTGGAGATATCAGTGAATCTGAAAGTGAAAATTAAGATGGAAATGAAGAAGTTCCAGCCAAAGATGGAGCAGAAGAATGCCTATTCAGGGTTGTTGCAAGGATAGGTGCCAGGGAAAAAATGGACATTCCAGTATATGAAGGAAACCTAGATGTTGAAGATATTCTAGAATGGATTAGAGCTCTGGATAAATACTTTGACTATGAGGATGTTGAGGAAGGCAACAAGGTTAAACATGCTGTCACAAGACTTAAAGGGCATGCAGCATTATGGTGGGATGAACTGCAGGCTGACAAACGATGCAAAGGCAAGCACAAAATCAAGAGTTGGGATATAATGGTTTCGAAGATGAAGGCAAAATTCATACCCAAGGATTACCAAATCACTCTGTTTTGGAGGATGCAGAATTTGAGACAGAAGCTGATGTTAGTGAAGGAGTACACTGAGAAATTCTATAAGCTAAACATTAGGGCAGGACATTGTGAAAGTGATGATGAAAAGGTTTCTAGATATATGAATGGTCTGAGATATGACATCCAAGATGAGATGAGCATGATGACCATTCAAACGATGGAAGATGCTTATCATATGGATCTGAAGGCTGAAGAGAAGCTGAGTCAAAAGAAAAGTCAAAGAGGGCGAGGCAGAAGTCAAGCCAGAAAGAAAACAATGGCCCAAGAAAAAAATCAGAAACCTAAGGAGGAGTGGAAGAAACCTCAAACTCAAACTGAGAGAGGTGGAATCTCACAGAGAGGACAATATGCAGATAGAAATAATTTTCCTCGAACTAGAGGAAGAAGAAATAAAATGCTTTACCTGCGGGAAGAATGGGAATAAGTCTTATGAATGTCCAGATAAGAAGAAAGAAGGAGGTGAAACTCACATTGCCGAAGCACAGGGACGAAATGTTGAGGCAGAATATGTTGAAGGTGGAAGGTCACTAATGATGAGGAAAGTTCTCTTAATGCCAGAGAAGGAGGTAGAAAATCTAGTCCAAAGGAACAGACTTTTTTGGATTGCGAAATAAAATGCTTTACCTGCGGGAAGAATGGGCATAAGTCTTATGAATGTCCAGATAAGAAGAAAGAAGGAGGTGAAAATCACATTGCCAAAGCACAGGGACGGAATGTTGAGGCAGAAGATGTTGAAGGTGGAAGGTCACTAATGATGAGGAAAGTTCTCTTAATGCTAGAGAAGGAGGTAGAAAATCTAGTCCAAAGGAACATACTTTTTCGGATTGCTTGCAAGACCAAAGATAGGGTATGCAAGGTCATCGTGGACAGTAGTAGCATAGACAATCTTGTTTCTACAGAGATGGTAGAAACGATGGAGCTGGAGACTATTAAACATCCAAGCCCATACAAAGTTTCATGGATACAAAAAGGGCATCAGGTAAATGTCACTAAACAATGTTTAGTTGAGATTAAAATAGGAGGATATAAGGATGAAATACTATGTGATGTCATTCCCATGGATGTTTGTCATCTATTGCTGGGTAGACTATGGCAATATGACAAGAATGTGATTCATGATGGGAGAAAGAACGCGCACACCCTGGAGAAGAATGGAAGAACTCACATGTTGTTGCCAATTAAGGATAAAGAAGTGAAAACAGAGGTAAGAAACACTGTACTTCTCATGAGTTGGAAGGAACTTATTAAAGAGATTAAGAAGAAGGAAGAAACACAATTCGTCATGGTGAGGAAACCTCAGATTTTTTTAACTAGTACAAGGGTGGATGATTTACCAGAAGAAATCTAGAAGTTGTTGGAGGCGTTTGTTGATATAGTCATGGACGAACTACCTTGTTCGTTGCCACCGATCAGAAGTGTGAGTCACCATATTGATCTCATACCTGGAGCTAGTTTACCAAACAAAGAAGCATATAGATTTACACCACAGGAGAATGAAGAGGTCAAGAGACAGGTCTAGGATTTAATGAACAACGGATTGGTTAGAGAAAGCTTGAGCCCATGCGTTGTTCCAACAATGCTCAGTCCAAAGAAAGATGGAGATTGGAGGATGTGTACAGACTCAAGGGAAATTAACAATATTACCATCAGATATAGATTTCCATTGCCAAGGATGGATGATTTGATGGATTGCTTGAGTGGAGAATTTTTTTTTTCAAAGATTGATTTGAAAAGTGGTTATCATCAAATTCATATGAGAGAAGGTGATGAATGGAACACAACATTCAAGACAAATGAAGGGTTGTATGAATGGCTTGTTATGCCATTTGGCTTAACAAATGCACCTAGTACTTTCGTGCGATTAATGAATGAAGTCTTGAAGGAGTTCATTGGAAAATTCATCATTGTATATCTTGACGATATACCGATTTTCAGCAGGACATAAACATAACACTTGAAGCATTTGGCTACAGTGATGAAAAGATTACAGCAAGAGAAGTTGCTAATAAATATGAAGAGATCATCATTCATGAGGAAAGAGCTCATTTATTTGGGTTTTTTTATCTCTGCAAATAAGTTAAAAATGGATCCAGATAAAGTGGAGGTGATTAAGAATTGGTCATCGCCGAAGAGTATCTTTGAAGTTCGAAGCTTTCATGGATTGTCTAGTTTCTATAGAAAATTTATCATAAATTTCAGTGGAATTAGCACACCGATGATGGACACGGTGAAGAAAAGGAATAAATATTTTCACTGGACAGAAGAAGCAGAGAAAATTTTCAATTTGTTGAAAAGGAAGATTACTGAACAACCAATTTTTGTGTTGCTAGATTTCAACAAGACGTTTCAGGTCAAATGTGATGCTAGTGGATTTGCAATTGGAGCGGTCTTGAGCCAATATGACAAGCCAGTCGCATACTTCAGTGAGAAACTGAATGAGGCAAAGGTTAAGTACTCCACATATGACAAAGAGTTTTATGAGGTCATACAAGCACTGAAGAAGTGGATGCACTATTTGGTTCCGAAAGAGTTTGTTTTCAGTGATAATCATGCCTTACAATTTGTAACTCAGTAGGATAAATTGAACCAGAAGCATGCAAAATGGGTTGAATATATGCAGAATTTTACTTTTTTAATTAAACATATTTATGGAACTGCTAACAAAGTTGTTGATGCTTTGAGCAGGAAATGTTTGTTGATGTGGGAATTTAGAGTCAAAACTTTGGGTTTTGATAACCTTAGGGACATGTACATAAATGATCCATATTTCAAAGAGGCGTATGAGGCATCTGAGAATCCAATTCTCAAGGATAGAAGCCAAGGGAACAAATATATGATCTAGGATGGATTATTATTCAGGGGAAATTAGTTGTGTATTCTAAAATGCTCCATGAGGGAGAATCTACTGAAAGAAAAACACAGTGGGGGATTGGAAAGACATTTCGGTCATGATAAAAAGTTCTTGAAATTAAATGTCTCATATTTTTGGCCAGGGATGAGGACATATGTCAAAAGATTCATGGACAGATGCAGAATTTGTCATCACTCAAAGGGAAAAAGATAGAATACAGGGTTGTATTAGCCGTTACCCATACCTGAGAGGTCGTGGGATGCAGTAAGCATGGATTTTGTGTTGGGGCTACCGAGAATGCAAAGAGGGTTTGATTCAATCTTTTTAATGGTAGACAATTTTTCTAAAATGGCACACTTTATACCATGTCAGAAAACCAACGATGCAACTCACATTGCAAACCTGTTTTTCAAAGAAGTTGTCAGACTTCACGACTTACCAAGGAGTATAGTTTTGGATTGAGACACCAAGTTTGTAGGACATTTCTGGAGGAATTTATGGAAGAAGATGGGAACAAAATTGTCATTTAGCTTGGCATATCATCCTCATACGGATGGGAAAATAGAAGTTGTAAAGAGAATATTGGGAGATTTACTAAGGAGCCTAGTGACTGAACACCACAGTCAGTGGAATCACATTCTACCATAGGCAGAATTTGCTTATAATGATTCAATCAACAGAAGCATAGGGCATAGTCCATTCCAGATTGTTTATGGAATACAACCAAGGGGAGTTTCTGAATTGAAAGATTTAGAACAGAATGGAACTAGAAGTGCTAGTGCAAAAGATTTTGCAGAGGCAATGAAAGAACTTCACAACCAAGTGAAGGAGCGAGTACAGAACTCAAGCCAAGAGGACAAGCGCAGAGTAGATCAACACAGGAGAGAACTTCAATTTGAAGTTGGTGATCTGATTCTTACACACCTAAGAAAGGAAAGGTTCCCAAGGGGAACATACAACAAACTGAAAATGAAAAATATTGGACCATGTAAGATCATAATGAAATTTGGGGCAAATGCATACGAGATTGAATTACCCGAGGGGATCAGAATTTCACCGATATTCACAATCTCAGATTTGTACCCTTACAAAGATGAAGAAGACGGTGGACAAACAGATGTTTAGTGGACTAAACAAATGCCTGTAGCTGAAAAGCCACAAATGGAAAGTATACTTGACAAGAGAGTCGGCAAGAGGACCAGGAGAAAGGAGTATTTTGAATACTTAGTCAAGTGGAAGGGACATCCAGTTGAAGATGCCAGCTGGGAGAATGAAGCAGAAATTCAAAAGCATGGACATATAGTGAAAAATCTCATGAACAGGAGTCCATGAAAATTTTCAAGCGAGGGAGTATGATGCAGGAGCATTGCCAACAACAAGCGAGCGTGGGACAAACGCCATCACATTTTTGGCACATGCCGAAAATTGTTTGTAATATTTTGAAAGTTTGGATGTGAAGACTTCAATGTAATAGTTAAGAAGGGAATACTTCCATATTGTAAGTATATCTTGAGCGATTCACTCTCATTTGTAGGGTGTAGAGGCATTTATGCATAGTTAATGAAAATAGGTAGATTTAAATTCTAGATTAGACAATTTTAGGAGCTAGAGGGAAAACTGACTATAGACACCCTCATCTTGTATCATTGTAACATTATCAAGCATATCAGAGAGCATAGAGAGGAGCTGTAGCAGAGAGTGGTAGAGAAGAATCCATGTACAAAAGTTCAAAATTAATACATGAAGCTTTGATTCAGACTCATGGTGTTATAATGCTTTCTGTGTATACATGTTGAGTGCTATGCTTATGGTTGCTTTACTCTTTTTGTTGTACATTTGTTTTTAGGCTATGTATATATGATTTCATGTTAAGTGTATGAAGTCTGAGAGAGTAAGGAAATGAGGTTCAATTGTTTCTCTTCTTGAGTCAGAGTTCTTGCAAGGAGTGCAGTGAAGCATCCGCAAGGAGTGTGTTGACGGGTTCAGAGTTCATCTCTAGAAGCTCAGGAGGGATACCATTGTTCTCATTTCAACTGAAGTGCAATAAAAGCACAGAAGTCATGCAAGTTGTGCGCAGGCTGGTCGAGACCTTAGAACACATAGATTAAGGTTGAGAGATTGAAGGACTGCTGCTGCAGAGTTGCACAGAGTCAAGAGATTCAAATATTTAGGAATATTTGAAGAAGTGCCACAAGGAGTGCGTGAAGAAGTCTTTTATGAGACTTGAGTTGGTGGAAGGAAGATCAGGAGGGTCATCAATTTCAAAGTGTCAAAGAGCAGGGGAGGAGTTTTGGTCATCATGCAGAGGCCATGTCAAAGTGAAGAGGATCGCTGAGGTGATTCAGAGAAGAGGTTCTTGAAGAAGGAATTGGGACGGTCGAGGCTCTCCAAGGAGAACTTCTGAAATAGTGAAGATCATTGGATCTATGGAAGCCACTAGGTGGATAACATTTAGGACAGAGCCATCCTTTGGGATATATTAGATTAACGTCATCCATTGATCAAGATTCCCAAGACTGTCAGATCATTTCAGCATTTCGAGGTTTGAAAGTCCGAAGTGCAAGCCAAAATCCTTGGCTGATCAAATCCCTGAAACATGAAAAGGAAGTTTTCATGTGTGGAAGCAATTTAAGATTTTGGAACTTCGAATTTCAAGGTTTTAGAAGTCTTGAGGGAGAGATATCGGGACACAACAGGGGAGGAAACCTGAAATTAGAAGTTATGACAAAGGATTTCGGCATTTCGGGACTTCGGAGACTGGAAGGTGGAGAGGACATAGGGTTCGAGCTTGATGTATTGAATTCCCAGTATGCGAAATTGCGCTGACCGTTGGATCGAGGCAAGGCCCACAACTAATGATATCCTTGGAAGAATAACCTTATCATTTTGTCATTTCGGGGTTCGGAGGTTCGAGGACCCCGAGGACATAGTGGAAGCGCTTTTAGGTGTTTGGAATCCTGAAATCACGAAAAGGAAGGGAGGACCAGAGCATTTGCATTTTGGCAAATCGAAAGTCGTAATTTTGGGACTCCAAGGATTGAGAGCAGAGTTGCACATCATCGCAACTCCCGAATTCATGAAAGACAAAATAAAAAATCCGACATTGACTTCAGGAAAAGGCAAGTATTATTATTTCGGGTTTTGGGGGTCGAAGAGGCAAGACGCTCGACCACAGGGTTTGCGAAATCACAAAATTTGGTATCCCAAAATAAAAAGAGGAGTTTCCTTAAGGTTTGTTGTGGATGTTGGTTTCCCGAAAGGGAAATAAAAGAGTCATTCGATCTCTCAGGGGCTGAAAAGAAAAGATCCTATGCGGATCCCAACTTGCGGGTCTGGGGATCTGCGGCACAAGGGCGACGACACCTACTGAGGTTCCACCGCGCGCTCAGGTTGGTACTGGTAGCATTCACCGTGAACTCGAGAAGGTCAAATTTCCCGAGTTCTTTGGTGCCCCGGACGGTGGAGCCACCGAGACGTGGTTGAAGAATATGGCGATGTGCTTTGCACTTTGAGATTATACGTCAAACATGAAGGTCCGCATGGTGGTCTTTCAACTGAAGGGGAGCGCTCTTCTATGGTGCAAGATGCTCCTACCACAACTGAACATGGTCGTTGAAAACGTGTCATGGGAACTGTTCGAGGAACGATTATGAGAGAGGTACCTTTTAGAGGAATTCATTGAGAATCAACTCAATGAGTTCAACGCCTTACGACAGGGTGGTCGTACAATGCCCGAGTACGAGGCCCATTTTATGGAGCTTCTCCGGTATGCTCTGCACCTTAACACTGAGAAAATTAAGGTCAACAGGTTCATGTTCGACCTTAATGACAACCTATGTGCAAAGGTCAGGATTTTGATGCCTCAAACCTTGCATGATGCCGTCCAGAAAGTCCTCATAGTAGAGGAGGAGCTTATCAGTGGGTGTCAGACCAGGACTCTAGCGAGACCAGCAGAGTAGGTTCCATCCAGAGCATAGTGACATCCGACACCAGGCAGACTTATGCTGGGACATCGTGGCTTCCAGAGGGGATCCACTTTCACTACACCTTGGTGACCGACACCGCAACAGCGGACACCTTATTGGGACCATAGCCTCAACAGTAGCGTCGACTGCAACAACAACAATTTAGGCCTATTCAGCAGAATAGACTAGGGTTCCAGGCGGGTGGGCTGTCATATTCTACTTCGGGTACCAGAGTTACTGGGCTGAGGAAGGGGTGTTGGACGTGTGGGGAGCCACACTACCAACGCGACTGCCTTGTGGAGAGAACCAGAGCGTCCAAATCAGCTGGACCAACTACCATGGGAGATATGGGCAAGGCCCATTGGATTCACGCAGCAATGAATAACCGCCAGGAAGAGCACCAGTCGACTGTGCTTGAGATGACATGTACCATCCCTGACCAGACCCTTAGTATTTTGATAGATCCTGGTGCTACTGAGAGTTTTATTTCTGGTGCAACGCTAAAATAGATTAAGGTAAATCCAGTCAAACAAAATTATTTTAGCTTCATGGAGATGGCTTTAGGAGCCAAACAAAAGGTTGGAGGAAAGGTTACGGGATGTATCCTTAACCTGGGAGAGTTTTTCACAAGGGCCAACCTGTACGTCATGATCTTAGGATCTTATGATGTTGTGATTGGTATGGACTGGTTGGAATCACATGAGGCGATACTCAACTGTAAGACAAAACGGTTGAGCTTGGTCGATGATGAGGGACAAATATGGGTGATTGTAGGTCGGAACCAGGGAGTTTCCCTGAGGTTCATCTCTTCCTTGCAAATTCAGAAGAGCATGCACAAGGGGTGCAAGCTTTATGTGATCCTTGCATTAAATGAGAAGGGAGTAGAAAAAGGTTTAGAACACCTTCGGGTGGTGAGAGAGTTTGCAGACATGTTTCTGGAGGATTTACCTGGGTTGCCGCTGGAGAGGAAATTGGAGTTTACCATAGACCTAAAACCGGGGACTGAACCGATAGCAAGAACGCCTTATCAGATGTCGACCCTGGAGTTACAAGAGTTGAAAATGCAACTAAAGGAGTTGTTGGACCTAGGAATGATACGTCCTAGTGTGTCACCATGGGGTGCACCTGTTATTTTCATACGAAAGAAGGATGGGTCGTGGAGGCTCTGCATTGACTACCGTCAATTGAACAAGGCCACGATCAAGAATCAGTATCCGTTGCCGAGAATTGATGATATGTTCGATCAAATGAAGGGCATGACGGTGTTCTCCAAGATTGATTTGTGATCAGGGTATCACCAGTTACAGATCAAGGAGGATGAAGTCCCTAAGACTGCCTTTAAGATGAGGTTTGGACATTACAAATTTACTGTTTTACCATTTGGACTGACAAACGCCCCAGGGGTATTTATGAGTTTGATGAATGGGGTGTTCCGCGAGTACTTGGAAAAGTTCATCCAAGTATTCATTGGTGATATTTTGATCTACTCTCAGACAACGGAGGAGAATGAAGAGCACTTGCACTTGGTGGTACAGTGTCTGCAAGAGCACAAATTGTATAGGAAGTTGTCCAAATGCTCTTTTTACCAATCAAAGATTCACTACTCAGGGCATGTCATCTCTGGCAAAGGCATCGCCATGGATCCAGCAAAGGTCGAGGCTATCATGGAATGGCCTACACTGATGAATGTCCCAGAAGTGCGTAGCTTCATGGGTTTAGCAGGATACTATCAATGGTTCATCGAGGGGTTTTCAAAGATAGCAAGTCCGATCATGGACTTGTAGAAGAAGAACAAGACGTTTGTATGGAGAGAGAAATACACAAAATCATTTAGGAGGCTCAAGGAATTGTTGACAATGGCACCAATACTAAAGGTCCTTGACATGGACATGGACTTCTTGGTATGCACTGACGCATCTATGAAGGGCTTAGGCGGGGTCTTGATGCAAGATGGATGAGTAATTCCTTACATTTTGGGAAAACTGAGAAGGCATGAGAAGAACTACGTGATGCATGATTTGGAGTTGTTAGCCATCATTTATTCCTTGAGGGTTTGGAGACACTACCTTGTCGGATGAATATTTGAACTAAAGATTGACCATTGTGGACTACAACACATATTTACGCAAGGTGACCTGAACGCGCAAAAACAACATTGGTCGGAATTGCTTAGCGAGTACAACTTCGAGATTACTTACATAAAAGGAATAGTGAACTGAGTGGAAGATGCATTGAGTCAGAGACCATGATTCTTTTTGGTGCTGCCTCTTCAGACAAATCTACGTTAAAAGATTCTCACTTTATAGCGTGACGATGACTGGTACAAAAAGGTCGAGGGTTTTATCGGACAAAACACAATGATGGTACCCCGATTTGAAGGATTTTCATTTGATAGCGATGGTTTATTGAGGTTTAAAAGTTGGATCTATGTACCGCCAAATGACGAGTTGAGGATGTTGATCCCAAGCAAGGCTCATAGAGAAATATACATGGCTCACCCGAGAGTCACGAAGATGAGGGCAGACCTTAAACCCTTATTCTTTTGGAAGGGAATGAAGGAAAACATAGTCAACTATGTGGCCAGATGTCTAGAATGTCAGTAGGTAAAGGCTGAACATAGACAACCAACAGGATTACTACAACCACATGCTATACCAGAATCAAAATGAGGTCATTTCGATGGATTTTGTTGTTGGATTGCCACTGATGACAAGGAGACATGACTCGATTTTCGTAGTAGTAGACACTCTGACGAAGAGTGCTCACTTTATTCCTGTGCATATGACGTATCAGGCACCTGACATAGCTAGAGTTTTCATCAGTGAGAATGTGAGGTTGCATGGCGTGCCTAAGAGGATTATATCTGATCGAGGATCGATGTTTACTAGACAATTTTGGATGCATTTCCAAGAGGCCTTGGGAACCCAACTTAACTTTAGTACTTCGTATCACCCAGAGACTGACAGGAAGACCAAACAAACGAATAAAACCCTCGAGGACATGTTGCACATGCACGTGATGGACCAACAAAATAATTGAGAAGAATTCTTACCACTAGTGGAGTTCGCTTACAACAACAGTTACCAGAGCACCATTAAGATGGTTCCTTTCAAGTTTCTTTAAGGGCGACCATGTCAGACACCCTTGAGTTGGGATCATCTTGAGGATAGGGTCCTGGTGGGACCAGAAGTGATCCAAGAAATGGAAGAGAAAATGAAAACAATAAGACAAAGGATTAAAGAAGCGTAGGATCGACAGAAGAGTTATGTTGATGCACACCATGTTGACCGTAGTTACGAGGTCGGTGATCGAGTCTTCTTGCTGGTTATACCACATAAAAGTTTGATAAAGTTTGGGAAGGGAGATAAACTCTCTCCTAGGTTCATGGGACCTTTCGATATTATCGAAAGAAAGGGGCCCGTGGCCTATCAACTAGCCTTGCCTGATTTCTTGAGGTGTATGCACGATGTTTTTGATGTATCTATTTTGAGACATTATATTAGTGATCCTACAGATGTTATTGACATGAGTTCCTTGTAGGTATAAGACGAAGGAGAGCTCATAGCTGAGCCAGTCTGCATCTTGGATCATCGTGTTTGACAACTATGATGTTGAACGGTAGATCAGGTCAAGGTCCAGTGGGACAATTATAGTCTGCACTCGGCGACCTGGGAGGATGCATATGATATGCGCCAACAGTTTCCAATTTTATTTGATAGATAGACATATGATACTGTGATACACTTTATTTTAGCATATATACTGTGAAACTTCGAGACGAAGTTTAGACCAAGAGGGGGTGTATGTAACATCCTGCTTTGGTGCACTGAGCAAACTTATTCTTTGAGGACACTTGCTCGCAAGTGATCTAGATTTTTATGCTATTAAAACTTTTGACTTTGATTACGATGCATTATGGGTTGATGACATGTTGTTTTACTACATTGACATAGACAGGTGTGTAACGACCCCTTCGTTACGTCCATGAATAGCGAAGTACAATAGGAATTTTTTTTTTTTTCTTGGTTTTTAACAATAAGAAATTAAAAACATCACCTAGTTCACTAAGGTGTCACATGATCAAAATATAAACAACTCTACATATCATTGCAGAACGAGAATTCAAAATATAAAGCCAAAAATCTCATCATATTATCACCATCTACAATAACTTTCCGAATATAAAACGCTTTCTACTTCACCCATAAAAGTCATACCTTGGCCACACGCCCGCTTCGGAGATGTCCCTCATGCTGTGCCGCTCCCCTCGCTCCGTGTCGCTTCTGCTTGCCGACCAAAGAAAGCTCACCGGTACCTCCCAGCCAAACGCTAGGGGTACTCTTCTTCCCCCTTAGCCCCCCGAGCC
>JZKD02S1694105.1:80005-98705 GCA_000966675.3 Picea glauca | reverse complement strand
TCATGATGCATCATCATCAAGGTTAAGTGGTTCATCATCATAAGAATCCAGATCACTTGCGAGCAAGTGTCCTCAAAGAATAAGTTTGTCAGTGCGCCAGAGCGGGATGTTACAAGGTGTTATTGACTCGGTTTTACTGAGTGTGCACGGTTTTGGACCTTGAGGATGCAGAGGCATCAATGGAACCCCTTGGACTCTGGATCGAGTCAGGGAGTTTGCCATTGGGGTTTGATTGTTTTACTGTGATATTAGTGCAGCTGATTAGATGGTATGATATGGATATGTTCTGACGTGATTTGTTGATGATGCAGGCTGACGATAGATTTTCGACCAGACTCACATATGGAGTAAAGGGGTCACGCACGACTACCAAATATGTTGAGGGAGAGGTGTGGACATCACCCTGTCACAGCCTACTAAGACTCCCATCGTGGCTCGAACTATAGGTTAATGATTACCTAGTTCGAGAGGACCCACGATGTCATGAGGGAAGACTGCGACAGTTGCTCACGATAATTCTAAGGGGCACACAATAAGGCAAGGGACATATTCCTTAGAATCCCTTAGTCTCCCACAAGTTCACCTGGCGGAGTGTTGAATCCAGGGGTTATTGATGTCTACCAAATCAGTCAAGAGGTGAGTGGCACCCTTGGAGCACATAGTGTGTCCTGAAGGGCACATCGCGCAAAGGAACATATGAGGTGAGTGGTACCCTTGGAGCACCTAGTGCATCCTGAAGGATAGGTCGCATTGTTGATGATAGAGGGATGAACCTAGATGACCCTGAGACAAATAACATGTTAAGTAATTTTTAAAAACAATTTCCCTAATTAAATGTCGCCCAATACAAAATTTAAGGCCTAAGTCTAAATTACGCTAGTGATAAAATTTTGTCTTTTATAAAAAAAAAAACAAATAGTAGTAAAAATAATAAAAACAACAAAAAAAAAAAACTTAAATAATAATTTTGACCTTTGTTAAATCTTGTAACATGAAAAGAGTAAGAAATTAAGTTATTCATAAAAAATAAAATATGTGGTAATAAATGTAAAAAGGAGAATTAATTATTTTATTTTTATGATCATTTAAAAAAAATATTAATTAAATGATAAAAGGGAAAAGGGGTTAAATTCCACTCCTGCCTTTTTAGTTCTAAGTAAAAAGGGGAAAGAGGGAAAATAAAAAAATAGGAAACTAGGGAAGGGAGGTAACATAAAAAGGGAAAAAGGGGAACTTAAGAGAAAAAGAAGGAAGTCAACTTAGTAAAGAATCTACATTTAAGAGCGTTCTAATTTTAAACTGAATTAGTAACTTCATAATAGGGAAAGCCTTTAAAACCTGTAAGGGAATTTGGGGACACCTAGGAGTTATTCTAGGTGTAACTCTAGGTGGGTGAGAGAAACAAGATAATTAATTAATTAAAGAAAATAATTAATGGAGGAATGTAGGGGATGGGTGACATTTGTACGGAGAAGATTTTTTAGGAATTTATTTTTAAAACTTTAATTACATGAAACTTTAGGAAAGAAAGGAAGTTTGAAACTCTATAAAATGAAGGAACGAGAAGGATGAAGGATCATCTTCTATTTGCGTAACATTACGTTGTAGAAATATCTACTTGATTGATTTACTTGTGGGAGTTTGGAATACCCATCACGGAGAGGAGTGGTAGCTCGGGCTTGTGAGGTGAGCTAGGAGCTAGACGAGATCTCTGGATAGTGTGCATGGCCCCTTTGTGGCTCGGGGGGCTAAGGGGGAAGAAGCGTGCCCCTAGCATTCGCTAGGAGGTACCAATGAGGTCTCGACGGTCGGCGAGCGGGAGTTACACGGAGCACGGAACGTTAATCGGAGTGGGCGAACAAGAAATGGTATGCTTTCTTAGTTTGAATGGTATAATGTTGTAGGTTTATGATTGGATCTACATGTTCATTACGTAAGTAGATTGGATGTTTAGATTGACAGCTGAAATTTTCTTAGCCTAGCTCCTTGGTTATCATCTCCTATGGCCTTGTTTTCTCGCATGTCATGACCACCCTATGGTGTTGATTGTGACCCTGAGTTTGTTTAGTCTTTGTCCCTAGATCGTCAGTCCTCGCCTAAGCAGTCGGCTAGGATCCTGATCTACGGTCGTCGCTTTAGTGTTAAAAGACCTATGGATCTCAACGCCCTTCTTTTCTGTGCGATGATGGTGAGCGAAGGATATCCCTGTTAGCCATCTACCTCTATTGTCCATCCTTGGCTGATTGTTGGTCTTGACCTGTGTGAACCCATACTTAATCTGCATCTTAATGATGTGTCTGCATGTTACTTAATTCCTTGTGTTGTATGATATTCCCCAATGTTGATAGTTCCAACCAAGATATGACGAATATTGTTTCTTTTACAATGATTTTATACTTATTGTGTGGCTGCTGAATCCATATTTAATGACAATGATATTCATTGATACCTACGTTTTTACCAACAAAATTACAATGTGATTTACGGATGAATTATTTAAATCAAAGTATGGGTAATTAGATAGCTGTGATTCTGGGTAATAGTCTGCGATTTTCTTCTTTGTTAAGGCAGGGAGTAGATATTAAGCTCTTCATGTTTTATGCCTGCATTTATTTTTATAACAAACAATATCCGGTGTGAATGATCAACGCTTCAAATCCTTCAATGACAGTGTACTTGTTTCCTGTTGACAGTGAAGTTCACCATTAATGGAAGGGAGCTTAATATTTGTTTGACCACGAATTAACCCTTGTTTTCCTCACATTCTTTAGACTGTCGTATTCGCTTCTTGAGGGTGATTCCTTGATTTACTGTGAATTGAATCTTGGTACTGCGTTTGATTCTGGGCATTTTACCAAAGATATATGGTTAAATTTCTGCTAAATCTTATGTTAATCCTGTTAAACTAGAGAGTTAATGCCAGCGTAGCATTATCGGGAAAATTATTTATTCCCATGTTTTAGTTTCCTTGTATGTATGTTTAGCAATGATTTAGCTCCCTAAGCAATGTCAAGCTTTGTATATAATCTTTGTTTTTGTTAAACTTTTGTTCTCTTGGACTGATGACTATGTAGATTGTAGTGTTTACAATGTCGATTCTGATCGTTGCTATTAGTTCTCAATTCACCGTGTTGATCTACAATTAGAATCTCATCTAAGTGCTTGTTGTTAGCCAATATTTTATGACTGTGCTATCATGTAACCCTATTCCTTTTTCCATACTATCATCAGATAAATTAGATGGAAATAGCTTTCCGAGTATGTATGCTCCATATCAAACATCATAGCTTAAGTTACCTTTACCCATGTCAAGTACATATTTCATGAATGTTTCAATCAATAACCTAAAATGCAAAACCACTTTGGCAGAATGCCTGAATATCTATAACTTAACCCCCAAAATTTTTGTTAAAAGCATGTAATTAAGTGCTTCAGAGTCATAAAACTATATAAATTATTAAATTACCACTTGACGAGCAGTTGGAACTTGAAATCGTGATGAGATCCAAACTCTGATTGAGTTTATTTTTAATGCCCAGATTTGTAACATGATTAAATGTAGAGGAAGGTTTTGGAAGATGCATGCTCACTAAGAATGTGAAGAAGTTAAGAAAGCAACCATGTGAAGAATTTGTGGATGGCAATGGATTCTTATGGGATGCTAAGTTAATAAAGTCCCATCTTCAGTCTACTTTCCCAACACAATTACTGGGGTTAAGTTTTCATTCACAGAGTGTTGCAAGAGGAGTGTTCCAGATGGAAGTTGAATGAAGAAAGGTGTGGATCTAGCATTCCTTTGAATTATAAATGAAACATCTCTCTTCTCTGAGGAGAACATGATAACATCACCCTAAAAAAACCTCACCGTAGTGACCTAATTCCCAGTGATTTTCTTAAGAATGGGCCTAACTCCAGGGCTTTCATCAGTGTGAGATCAACATCTTGTATGAAAGTGAATGCTTGTATGAAAGTGAATGCATGCAAGATTAATGGCTAATTTTTCAAAGCTCACCACTTCTTTTTAGCATGTGTTACAATTGGAAAAGGGTGTTTTTACTTTCCCAAGGAAGCTTGCTAATTTTTTGCAATTGTTAGACCAGAGTGACTGTTGTATTTTCAGTTTAATTTAGCATGTGAATGTGGATGGCCGACATAAGTTAATTTTGTGAGCCAACTTGTGTATTGAAGTGACATTCTTTGGTAAAATGGAACCGATCTGTTCAATAATATGTATTTATACTTTCTTAGTGAGCTTGTCCTTAGCTTAGTAAGCTTGGTAGATATTGATGTAGTAAGATGTACATAATCTATTTCCTTGGATATTGTTATAGATATCTACATAATTATTAGATATTGATTTAAAATAGAATACTTATAACCAATAATAATATTTTAAGGGAAATTGTGAAAATGAGTTGTTTTAAGGCTAATTTAGATTGTACCTTAATGATATTTTGCATTTAGACATGCTAAGATGGGCTCGTGATAAATGACTAAAACATACGATAACTATTGACTAGCTTGACTCGACGATTGATCGGGATATTGGCGAAGCCATTTTTTTTTCTTGCGCTTCCCGTTGAGGGTGTTGACGTTCATTCTAATTAATGTTCATACTTGGTCTTGTAAACATTTAATGTGCTTGGTTTGCTTACTGTAAGAGATTCTAGTTACTTGTGTAATTGTTTGGGGTACGTGGGGTTGTTAGGATGATTGTCCTTAGCTTAGTAAGCTTGGTCTTCTTGTGTCGGGTGGTATGTAGGCACGTCCTTGTACCTCAGAAAAGTCACCAGCCTTGAGACCTTAAATGGTCAAAATCAATGGGAACCTGGGCTTCAACATTGCTTATGTGTCCTAGAGGTCCTAACCATTGCAGGGTAGGACGAACGGGTAGTCATTTTTATTCTTGTCGGTTGAGTTCGTACATTGCTTCCAGGTGATTGAAGTGCTACTATGTTGGGTCGTCATGTTGTTGTTGCATGAGTTTCTTACGCCTTGTTCGTCGTCGTGTTGCGTTTTCGAGTATAATGACATCATTACCTTCACACACACACACAAAATAAAAATAAAAAATCGCACTTGTTTTGTGAGGCTTGTTGTCATGATGAAATGAGAGGTTCATTACACTAATCGAATTCAACAACACTATAATATACCTCACTTTTAATCAAATTCAACATCACTATAGAGAAAAACTCAAAGATATTAAATCATGCAATAGAGACCTCTTTTGAGATTTCTATATAGATCCTCTATATAATGAATTTCTTAGTTAGCATCTAAAGTGACATTGCTTCTCTGGAGGATACAACTCTTAATGCCAATGTTATAGATAACGATGCAAAACATGAATTTCTATTTAAGTGAGAGAAGTTTAATCTAAGAAATTCAAAACCTAATTTACTATTAAGAATCTCGAAAATTTCCAAAGAAATTGCATACTCAATTCATAATTCACATGGTACATGGAATTGATTTATTTGTGAATTTGTTAATGGAGGGTGTTGGATTCAAGTTGTGGGTACTATGTTAAATAAAAAATACATAATAAACACATGCTGCAAAACCAAAAAATATAAATAGAAAATATTGTGGTGATAATTAATGATGGGATAATTGCAAAGTCACATTATGACTCATGATATATAATATTTTCTAGGTTATGTAATTATACAGAGTAAGGATAAAAATCTACAAGAAATATATCTCACTATAATTTTAAATATTTTCATCTAATATTGAGATATATTAGATTATATCTCGATATTGAGACATCTCATCATTTACATATTCAATAACTTACAACTAACATCATGATTGCATATCTAATATTATAAAAATATATGCGTCAAAGTGAAAATTAACATATCATGGTCAATGAAAAATGATGGTACGGAAATAATTATACTAAAGCATTTTAGAATTATAGACATTTTACAAACATTTGATTGACATAAACATTTCAAAGTACCTTACCAATCAACTCTATCTTGCTATGCTCTCCCCTACTTTTTAAGATTCAATTGTACTCTCACTATATATGGTCATCAATTTATATTCTTCAATTAAATATTTACATTAAAATATATCCGCCAATACTTCTTGTTTTAAAATTGGAAAACATAATCTAACTTATTATAAAGAGAAAAATAAAACTTGAAACACAAATAATCATGAAAACATAAAATATTTACTTTTGAATCTTCCTTGAATGATATTATACCCTTCATAACCAAGTTTATGAACTATCATTTCATGCATTGGATTGAACTCTTTTTCCATAAAGCTTGTTCATAGGAATCTTAGGAACCAGGTCTTGATTTTCTTTTTACCTCCCACCATCTTCCTTATAAATTCTCGATTCTTGTGTATATTTGTTTCATGGTCTGTGGGAGCCCCAATCCCAGTCTTTAAGACATATTGAATGTACTTTGTAACCAAGAGTTTTAAATATAAATTATTTTAGGTTGATCCGTCATTACATTTATTTGAGATGCCCATGTTCACTCTGTTAAATTTCTCTTATGCATGCAGACCATCTTATTTTTATTTTTATGTGATCAAAAATATTTATTTTCAACTATGATTGATGTGCATAAATTTTTCTTATTTTCTTTAAATGTGTGAATTTGCTTGGTTCAGGGTCCTTTTTCTTGAACTTTCTAGAAAATAAAACAAACATTTTCGTTTTATTTTTTTTTCAATCTTTATATTTCTTTGAGTACCATGACAAACTTCTACGAATTCCCATATTCTGGAGAACTAAAGTCCCAAGAAAATCGTAAAGTAAAGAGGAGTACCACCTCTATAAAAATGCAAAGGGATTTACATCCTCATGAGGTTTCCATTTTGGTCCTAACGGATTCAAGCATCAACAACTTTGTACCTCCACTGCATGTTCTTGCCAGAGTTTTTACAAATACAAAATCTACCAGTTGTTGTTAAAGAAAAAGGAATGTCCTTTGGTTATTCATTATCAATTATCATCTGCAGTTTTGTGCTATACTTTGTGCAATTTTTATGGTTTGTAGTTTTTAGCTATATCATTTTGCAAAGTACTTAATTACAATGGAATATCCCAATGTTGATATTATGTTTCATGTCCCCACTTAATGACACATATGTGCATTGTGAATAATCTTGCATGTATAAAAAATGTGAGAAATGGATAGTTTATGAATCATTATCCACACTAAAACAAATCCGACTATAGAAGTTGGAGTTCAAACTCTCTAAGTTGAAATGATAAAATCCTACATCGCTTTGATACTAACACTATCAATGGTTTTGTTTTCATGCCTTGTGGGTTTTCTTTGGTTGTGGTTATTATCTATGTGGTGTTGAAAGATTTCTGATTACACTGATATATTTCTTCGCTAAGATATCATTACACATTAATAATCCCCTCATGCCCTCCCACTTTTAATTCAAATGTACATCAAATCTATATGATATAGCAAGACTGGAAACTTCAATGTAGTGTAAGTCTACATTTATTAGGTGTCCACATTCTCTCCTATTTCATAATTTTGGCCACATAGACCAAATCACTCAAAACAAAGAAATCAAGCCCTACCTATATGATCACAAGTCATATTATATTTGAATGTACTAATACCCTTTCATAAAATTGTGGTTCCTATATTAATATATTGATTTATTAGTTTTAAAATAATTATATTTGTTTATTCAACTTTATTTTTATTTTTATGCATTATTAATTTATATACTCATTTTAGTGAATAATATTAAAACTAATAAATAAAACACACATATTTTATTGTATTTTATTCTTTTTTGAGACAATTTCTATCCCTATAAAATCTCCATCCCTTCTTTCATATTCTCATCATGTATTATACCTCTCACTTCTAATCAAATTCAACATCACTATAATATACCTCTCACTTCTAATCAAATTCAACATAACTATAATATACCTCACTTCTAATCAAATTCAACATCACTATATAGAAAAACTCAAAGATATTAGATCATGCAATAGAGACCACTTTTGGGATTTCTATATAGATCCTCTATATAATGAATTTCTTAGTTAGCATCTAAAGTGACATTACTTCTCCGGAGGATACAACTCTTAATGCCAATGTTATAGATAAGGATGTAAAACATGACTGGTTAGTTAAGTGATAGAAGTTTAATCTAAGAAATTCAAAACCTAATTTATTATTAAGAATCTAGACAATTTTGAAAGAAATTGCATACTCAATTCATAATTCACATGGTGCATGGAATTGTTTTATTTGTGAATTTGTTAATGGAGGGTGTTGGATTCAAGTTGTGGGTACTATGTTAAATAAAAAATACATAATAAACACATGTTGAAAAAAAATAAAAAAAAATAGCAAATATTATGGTGATAATTAATGATGGGATAATTGCAAAGTCACATTATGAATCATAATATAGAATATTGTCTAGGCTATGTAATTATACAGAGTAAGGATAATAATCTACAAGAAATATATCTCACTATAATTTTAAATATTTTCATCTAATATTGAGATATATTAGATTATAACTCAATATTGAGACATCTCATCATTTACATCTTCAATAACTTACAACTAACATCATGATTGCATATCTAACATTATAAAAATATATGTGTCAAAGTGAAAATTAACATATCATGGTCAATGAAAAATGATGGTATGGCAATAATTATACTAAAGCATTTTTTAATTATAGACATTTTAAAAACATTTGATTGACCTAAACATTTCAAAGTACCATAACAATCAACTTTATCTTGCTATGTTCTCCCCTACTTTTACAAATATTTACTTTTGAATCTTCCTTGAATGATATTATACCCTTCATAACCAAGTTTATGAACTATCATTTCATGCATTGGATTGAACTCTTTTTCCATAAAGCTTGTTCATAGGAATCTTAGGAACCAGGTCTTGATTTTCTTTTTACCTCCCACCATCTTCATTATAAAATCTTCATTCTTGTGAATATTTTTTTCATGGTCCGCGAGAGCCCCAATCCCAGTCTTTAAGACATCTCAAATTTACTTTGTAACCAAGAGTTTTCAATATTAATTATTTTAGGTTGATCTATCATTACATTTATTTCAGATGCCAATGTTCACTCTATTAAATTTCTCTGATGAATGTGGACCATATTATTTTTATTTTAAGTGATAACAAATATTTATTTTAAACTATGATGGATGTGCATAAATTTTTCTTATTTTTTTGAAATGTGTGAATTTGCTTGGTTACTGGTGCTTTCTTTGGAATTTCTTTTAGAAAATAACATTTTCTTTTTTTTTTTTTTCAATCTTTATATTTCTTTGAGTACCATGACAAACTTCTAAAAATTCCCATATTCTGAAGACCTAAAGTCCTAAGAAAATCGTAAAATAAAGAGGAGTACCACCTATATAAAAATGCAAGGGGATTTACATCCTCATGAGGTTTCCATTTCTGTCCTAATGGATTCAAGCATCAACAACTTTGTACCTCCACTCTATGCTCTCAATACAGTTTTTACAAATACAAAATGTACCAGTTGTTGTTAAAGAAAAAGGAATGTCCTTTGGTCATTCATTATCAATTATCATTTGCAGTTTTTTGCTATGCTTTCTGAAATTTTTATGGTTTGTAGTTTTTAGCTGTATCATTTTGCAAAGTACTTAATTACAATGGAATATACCACTGTTGATATTATGTTTCATGTCCCCACTTAATTACACATATGTGCATTGTGAATAATCCGGCATGTATAAAAAATGGGAGAAATGGATAGTTTATGAATCATTATCCACACTAAAAAAAATATGAATATAGAAGTTGGAGTTGAAACTCTCTAAGTTGACATGATAAAATTCTACATCACTTTGATACTAACACCATCAATGGTTTTGTTTTCATGCCTTGTGGGTTTTCTTTGGTTGTGGTTATTATCTATGTGATGTTGCAAGATATTGATTACAATGATATCTTTCTTTGTTAAGATATCATTACACATTAATAATCCCCTCATGCCCTCCAACATTTAATTCAAATGTACATCGACTCTATATGATATAGCAATATTGGAAAATTCAATGTAATGTAAGTCTACATTTATTAGATTTCCACATTCTCTCCTATTTCATAATTTTGGCCACATAGACCAAATCACGCAAAACAAAGAAATCAAGCCCTACCTATATGATCACAAATCATTTTATATGCGAATGTACTAATACCCTTTCATAAAATTGTGGTTCCTATATTAAGATATTGATTTATTAGTTTTAAAATAATTATATTTGTTTATTCAACTTTCTTTTTATTTTTATGTATTATTAATTTATATACTAATTTTAGTGAATAATATTAAAACTAATAAATAAAACAAACATATTTTATTGTGTTTTATTGTGTTTTGAAACAATTTCTATCCCTATAAAATCTCCATCCCCTCTTTCATATTCTCATCATGTAATATATCCCTCACTTCTAATCAAATTCAACATCACTATAATATACCTCTCACTTCCAATCGAATTCAACAACACTATAATATACCTCACTTCTAATCAAATTCAACATCACTATAGAGAAAAACTCAAAGATATTAAAGCATGCAATAGAGACCACTTTTGGGATTTCTATATAGATCCTCTATATAATGACTTTCTTAGTTAGCATCTAAAGTGACATTGCTTCTCCGAAGGATACAACTCTTAATGCCAATGTTATAGATAAGGATGTAAAACATGACTTGCTAGTTAAGTGAGAGAAGTTTAATCTAAGAAATTCAAAACCTAATTTACTATTAAGAATCTAGACAATTTCCAAAGAAATTGCATACTCAATTCATAATTCACATGGTACATGGAATTGATTTATTTGTGAATTTGTTAATGGAGGGTGTTGGATTCAAGTTGTGGGTACTATGTTAAATAAAAAATACATAATAAACACATGCTGCAAAACCAAAATAAATAAATAGAAAATATTGTGGTGATAATTAATGATGGGATAATTGAAAATTCACATTATGAATCATGATATAGAATATTTTATAGGCTATGTAATTATTCAAAGTAAGGATAAAAATCTACAAGAAATATATCTCACTATAATTTTAGATATTTTGTAACATCTCGCTCTAGCGCACTGAGAAATCCTATTCTTTGTGGACACTTGCTCACAAGTGATTCAGACTATTATGATATTAAAACATTTGTCCTTGATTATGATGCGTTATGGTAGATGACATGATGTTTTACTGCATTGACATAGACAGGTGCTATTGACTCGGTTTTACTGAGTGTGCAGATTTTTGGACCTTGACAATGTAGAGGCATCGACGAAACCTTTTGGACTCCAGATCGAGTCAGGGAGTGTGCTATTGGGGTTTGATTGTTTTATTGTGATTTCAGTACATTTGATTAGATGATATGATGTGGACATGTTCTGACACGATTTTTGATGATGCAGGCTGACGATAGCTTGCCGAACAGACTCACATATGGAGTAAAGGGGCCACACACGAATACCAGAGAGGTTGAGGGAGAGGTGTGGACAGCAACCCTGCCAAAACCTACTAGCACTCCTGCCGTGGCTTGAACTGTAGGTTAACAATTACCTAGTTCGAGAGGACCCATGATGCCATGAGGGCAGACTGCGACAATCGCTCACGATGATTCTAAGAGGGTGCAATAAGGTGGGGGCCTTATTCCTTAGAAGCCCTTAGTCTCCCACAAGTTCACCTGGCGGAGTGTTGACTCCAGGGGTTATTGATGTCTACCAATTAGTTAAGAGGCGAGTGGCACCCTTGGAGCATGTGGTGCATCCTGAAGGGCACGTCGCGCAAAAGGAACACAAGAGGCAAGGGGCACCCTTAGAGCACATGGTGCATCCTGAAGGGCATGTCGCACAAAAGAAACACTAGTGGTGAGTGGCACTCTTGGAGCACGTAGTGCGTCCTGAAGGGAACGTCGCGTTGATGATGTTAAAGGAATGAACCTAGATGGCCTAAGACTAATATATCATTAAGAAATTTTAAAAAACAACTTCCCTAACTAAAATGTTGCCTAGTTCAGAATCTAAGTCCTAAGTTTAAAACATCGCTAGGGGTAAAAATTTTTCTACCCTTAAGAAAAATACCTTATAAAAAATAAAATAATAAATTTTAAACTAAAGAGTATGCACAAGGGGTGCAAGATTTATGTGATCCTTGCGCTAAATGAGAAGGGAGTAGCGGAAGGTGTTTCACACCTTCCGGTGGTGAAGGCGTTTGTGGACGTATTTACAGAGGAGTTACCTGAGATGCCGCCAGAAAGGGAATTGGAGTTTACCATAGACTTGAAATCAGGGACCGAACCGATAGCAAGAATGCCTTATCGGATGTCAACCTCGGAGTTGCAAGAGTTGAAAATGAAACTAAAGGAGTTGTTGGACCTAGGACTGATACATCCTAGTGTGTCACCGTGGGGTGCACCTATTATTTTCATATGAAATAAGGATGGATTGTGGAGGCTTTACATTGACTACCGTCAACTGAACAAGGCTACGATCAAGAACCAGTATCCCTTGCCGAGAATTGATGATCTGTTTGATCAAATGAAGGGTGTGACGGTGTTCTCCAAGATAGATTTGCGATATGGATATGACCAGTTATAGATCAAGGAGGATGATGTCCCTAAGACCGCATTTAAGACGAGGTTTGGACATTACGAGTTTACTGTTTTACCATTTGGACTGACAAATTCCCCAGGAGTATTTATCAGTTTGATGAATGGGGTGTTCCACGAGTACTTGGACAAGTTCATCCAAGTGTTCATAGACAATATTTTTATTTAGTCTCGTATGAAGGAGGAGCATGACGAGCACTTGTGCTTGGTACTACAGTGTCTGTGAGAGCACAAATTGTATGGGAAGTTGTCCAAATGCTCTTTTTATCAATCGAGGATTCACTACTTAGGGCATGTCATCTTCGGCGAAGGTATCACCATGGATCCAGCCAAGGTCGAGGCTATTATGGAATGGCCTGCGCCGACGAATGTCACGGAAGTGCATAGCTTTATGGGTTTAGCAGGATATTACCGACGGTTTTTCGAGGGATTTTCGAAGATAGCAAATTTGATCACGGAATTGCAGAAGAAAAACAAGAAGTTTTTTTGGACCGAGAAATGCACGGAAGCATTTCAGAGGCTTAAGGATTTTTTGACAACTGCACCGATCCTAAAGGTCCTTGACATGGACACAAACTTCTTGGTATACACTGACGCATCCAAGGAAGGTTTAGGCAGAGTCTTGATGCAATACAGACGAGTGATTGCTTACATTTCGAGGAAACTGAGAAGGCATGAGGAGAACTACGCAACACGTGATTTGGAGTTACTATCCATCGTATATGCCTTGAATGTTTGCAGACACTACCTTGTTGGATGAAAATTTGAACTAAAGACTGATCATTGTGGACTACAACACATTTTTACACAAAGCGACCTGAACGCACGAGAACGACGTTGTTCAGAAATGATTAGCGAGTACGACTTTGATATTACTTGCATAAAGGGAACAGTGAACCGAGTGGCGGATGCTTTGAGTCAGAGACCACACATCTTTTTGGTGTTTCCTCTTCAGACGAATCTACGTGAGAAGATTCTCACTTTACAATGTGATGATGACTGGTACAAGGAGGTTGAGGGTTTTATCGGACAAAACACAATGATGGTACCACGAAATGAGGGATTTTCGTTTGATCGCGATGGTTTATTGAGGTTTAAAAATTGGATTTATGTACTTCCAAATGACGAGCTGAGGATGTTGATCTTGAGCGAGGCTCATAGAGCAGTTTACATGGCTCACCTGGGGGTCACGAAGATGAGGGAAGACCTTAAAACCTTATTCTTCTGGAAGGGATTGAAGGTCGACATATTCAACTATGTGGCCAGATGTCTAGAGTGTCAGAAGGTAAAGGCTGAACATAGACACCCAACAATATTACTTCAACCACATGCCATTCTGGAATTGAAATGGGAGGTTATTTCGATGGATTTTATTGTTGGATTTCCACTAATGGCAAGGAGACATGACTCGATTTTTGTAGTAGTAGACACTCTGATGAAGAGTGCTCACTTTATTTCTATGCGTATGACGTATCAGGCACCTGACATAGCTAGAGTTTTCATCAGTGAGATTGTGAGGCTGCATGGTGTGCCAAAGAGGATTATATCTGATCAAGGATCAGTGTTTACTGGACGATTTTGGATGAGTTTCCAAGAGGCCTTGGGAACCCAACTTAACTTTAGTACTGCATATCACCCAAAGACTGACGAACAGACCAAACGAAGGAACCAAACCTTGGAAGACATGTTGCGCATGTACGTGATGGACCAACAAAAGTGTTGGGAGGAATTCTTGCCACTAGTAGAGTTCGCTTACAACAATAGTTACCAGAGCACCATTAAAATGGCGCCTTTCGAGTTTCTTTACGGGGGACCGTGTCAGATTCCCTTTAGTTGGGATCAACTTGAGGATAGGGTCCTAGTGGGACCAGAAGAGATCCAATAAATGGAAGAGAAATGAAAACCATAAGACAAAGGATTAAAGAAGCACATGATCAACTGAAGACTTATGCTGATGTGCACCGAGTCGACCATAGTTACAAGGTCGACGATCGAGTCTTCTTGCAGGTTAAACCGCATGAGAGTTCGATTAAGTTTGGAAAGGGAGCTAAACTCTCTCCTAGGTTCGTGGGACCTTTTGAGATTGTGGAGAGAAAGGGGCCCATGGCCTATCGAGTAGCCTTTCCTAATTCCTTGAGGCATATGCATGATGTTTTTCATGTATCTATTTTTAGACATTATATTAGTGATCCTACACATGTGATTGACATGAGTTCCTTGCAGGTATCGGATGAGGGAGCAATCACAGCTGAGCCAGTCTGCATCTTAGATCACCGCGTTCGACAGTTATGACGTCGAACGGTAGATCAGGTCAAGGTCTAGTGGGACAATTATAGTCCGCACTTAGCGACCTGGGAGGACGCATATGATATGCGCTAATAGTTTCCTTTTTTGTTTGATAGATAGACATATGATACTATGATACACTTATTTCAGCATTTATACTGAGAAACTTTGGGACAAAGTTTAGAACAAGAGGGGGTGTATGTAACATCCCGCTCTAGCGCACTGAGAAAACTTATTCTTTGAGGACACTTGCTCGCAAGTGATCCGAACTATTATGATATTAAAACATTTGTCCTTGATTATGATGTGTTATGGTAGATGACATGATGTTTTACTACATTGACATAGACAGGTGCTATTGACTCGGTTTTACTGAGTGTGCAGGGTTTTGGACCTTGAGGATGCAGAGGCATCGACGAAACCCCTTGGACTCTGGATCGAGTCAGGGAGTGTGCTATTGGGGTTTGATTGTTTTACTATGATTTCAGTACATTTGATTAGATGATAAGATGTGGACATGTTCTGAAACAATTGTTGATGATGTAGGCTGATGATAGCTTGCCGACCAGACTCGCATATGGAGTAAAGGGGCCACACATGACTACCAGAGAGGCTGACGGAGAGGTGTGGACAACAGCCCTGCCACAACCTACTAGCACTCCCGTTGTGGCTCGAAATGTAGGTTAATGATTACCTAGTTCGAGAGGACCCACGATGTCGTGAGGGAAAACTGCGACAGTTGCTCAAAATGATTCTAAGGGGCACGCAATAACGCAGGGGCCTTATTCCTTAGAAGCCCTTAGTCTCCCACAAGTTCACCTAGCGAAGTGTTGACTCCAGGGATTATTGATGTCTACCAATCAGTCAAGAGGCGAGTGGCACCCTTGGAGCACGTGGTGCATCCTGAAGGGCATGTTGCATAAAAGAAACACAAGAGGCGAGTGGCACCCTTGGAGAACGTGGTGCGTCCTAAAGGGCACATCGCACAAAAGAAACAATAGAGGTGAGTGGCACCCTTGGAGCACATAGTGCGTCTTGAAGGGCATGTCGCATTGATGATGTTAAAGGAACGAACCTAGATGGCCTAAGACTAATATCTCATTAAGAAATTTTAAAAAACAACTTCCCTAACTAAAAGGTCGCCTAGTTCAGAATCTAAGTCCTAAGTCTAAAACTTCGCTAAGGGTAAAATTTTGTCTACCCTTAAGAAAAATACCTTATAAAAAACAAAATAATAAATTTTAAACTAAAAACCACTTAAGTAATAGTTGAGGACTTCATGAATTTTTGGGTAAAATGAAGAGAGTAAGAACTTAATTAAAATATGTGGATATCAAAGGTAAAGAAGAAATAAATTATTTAACTTGTGAAAGTGTAAAAATATATTAAGTTAATAATAAAAGGAAAAAAGTAAATAGCGCGACTACCATTTTGGCTCTAATAAAAAGGGGAAAGAAGGGATAATAAAAATTAGGAAACTAAGGAATGGGGGAAACATAATAAGGGAAAGAGGGGAACTTATGGTAAAAATCAAGGTCAACATAGTAAAGAATCTGCAATTAAGAACCTTCTAATTTGAACTAAATTAGCAACTTCAGTTTAGGGAAAGTATTTAAACCTGTAAGGGAATCTAGGAACACCTAGGAGTAAATTTAGGAGCAACGCTAGGTGGGTGAGGGAAATGAGACAATTTTTAATTTAAAGAAAATAATTATTGGAGGAAAGAGGAGGATGGATGACACTTGTGCGAAGGAGAATATTTAGAAGATTTTTATTAAAACTTAATTTAAATGTGATTTAGGGAAAGATGGAAGTTCTAAAAACTCTATAAAAGAAAGGGAATATGAGGAAGAAAGGGATCGGCTATTAGCGTAACATTACGCTGTCGGATTTGTGACTTGACTAATTACTTGTGGGGAGTTGGGATTTCTTAGCTTGGATAGGAGTGGTAGCTCGGCCTTGCAAGGCAAGCTGGGAGCTAGACATACCATCTGGATAGTGTGTGGCCCCTTTGTGGCTTGGGGGGATAAGGGGGAAGCAGAGTACCCCTAGCATTGGCTGGGAGGTACCAGTGAGGTCTCGACGGTCGGCGAGCGGGAATGACATGGAGCTCAAGTGTGGGATAATGTCTTCGGGTTATTCGTCGTCGGTCACAGGTACACAAGTGCGTTTGTTTGTTTAGGAATAAAAGGAAAATTGTTAAATTTGTATAGGAATCCTTATGAATATGATTGATGTGTTGAATTTTGGATCATCCTGTTTTCTTGTTATTGTTTTCTGTGCCTAGATTGTTATAACCCCGCAATCCTTTTGATGAGTTATCCTTGGCTTTGGCATTCTCTTACTATTGGCTGCAATTTCTTATTGGTGTTCCTTAGGTGTTTATAAATTATGGTGGGCGCTTTTATATATGACTGTGGGTGTTTTGTTTTAATGTGGGCATTTATATATGACTGTGGGTGTTTATATCTGAGTGTGGGCATTTTTATATATGGCTATGGGTGTTTTGTAATAATGTGGGTGTTTATATATTACCGTGGGCATTTTGTATTGTTGTAGGCGTTTATAAATTATGGTGGGCGTTTTTATATATGACTGTGGGCGTTTTGTTTTAATGTGGGCATTTATATATGACTGTAGGCGTTTATATCTGACTAGGGGCATTTTTAAATATGGCTATGGGTGTTTTGTAATAATGTGGGCATTTATATATTACTATGGGAATTTTGTATTGTTGTAGGCGTTTATAAATTTCGGTGGGCGTTTTTATATATGACTGTGGGTGTTTTGTTTTAATGCGGGCATTTATATATGATTGTGGGTGTTTATATCGGACTGTGGGCATTTTTATGTATGACTATGGGTGTTTTGTAATAATGTGGGCGTTTATATATTACTGTGGGCATTTTGTATTGTTGTAGGAATTTATAAATTACGGTGGGCGTTTATATATGACTGTGGGCGTTTTTATATATGACTGTGGGCGTTTTGTTTTAATGTGGGCATTTATATATGACTGTGGGAATTTTGTTTTAATGTGGGCATTTATATATGACTGTGGGCGATTATATCTGACTGTGGGGATTTTTATATATGACTGTGGTCATTTTGTATTGATGTGGGCATTTATATATATTACTGTGGGTGTTTTCTATTACTATGGGCATTTGGGTGGACTGTGTTCATCCTTACTCGTCCATTCTTGCTATTCTCAGCCATCCCAATGGATCCCAGGCACAACCTCTCATCAATGCACCTTTAAACTGCGCTTATAAGGAATAGAAGGAGACAAAACGACTGGAACAAGAGATGATAGTGTTACATTAATTGATAGGATCCATTTTATTTGTCTCATTACTAAATGCCATATTATTGTTGTATTCATTACTTAATAGTAGCCCCTATTTTATCTTAGATAATGTTTTTTTAAATCTAATGGCCAGGAGATGGAGGAGTGACTTAACTCAAAAAATGTTGACCGGATGAGACTTATTAAAGTTAGCAATAACAACATTAGCTAGCTACCCTAATTGGCTATTTATAACAGTCTACTATGTTAATCAAGCATTCTACTTTATAACAACAACTACTTTACTTGTTAGTATGTACAATAGCAATCTACCTTATTTTAAATGAAAGCAATCTATTTTTCCAGTTAATATTCATGGCCGCAACAACTTCATTTCATTAGTATTTAAAAATGGCAATCCACTTTATTTTAATAAAGGCAACTTACCTTTCAGATAACATTTC
>JZKD02S1694105.1:20988-61614 GCA_000966675.3 Picea glauca | reverse complement strand
TATATTTTATAAAAAGGATAAAATTTTACCACTAGCATGATTTAGACCTAGACCTTAATTTTCATGATGGGCGACATTGTACTAGGGAATTTTTTTTTTTTTAAATTCTTATCACATTGTTCATCCTAAGGTCATCTAAGTTCATTCATTTATCAAAACAACGCGACGTTCCCTTCAGGACGCACTACGTGCTCCAAGGGTGCCACTCGCCTCTTTCCATTTTTCTTGCACGACATGCCCTTCAGGATGCACCACATGCTCTATGGGTGTCACTTACCTCTTGACTGACTTGGTAGACATCAAAAACCCATGGAGTCAATACTTTGTCAGGTGAACTTGTGGGAGACTAAGGGACTCTAAGGAATAAGGCCCTCGCCTTATTGCACGCCCCTTAAAATCATCGTGAGCGACTGTCGTAGTCTCCCTCATGACATCGTGGGTCCTCTCGAACTAGGTAAATGTTAACCTACAGTTTGAGCCACAGCGGGAGTGCTAGTAGGCTTTGGAAGGGATGTTGTCCACACCTCTCCCTCAACATCTCTGGTAGTCGTGTGTGACCCCTTTACTCCACATGTGAGTCTGGTCAGCAAGCTATCATCAGCTTGCATCATCAACAAATCATGTCAGAATATATCCATAGCATATCATCTAATCAGAAGCACTAAAATCAAAATAAAACAATCAAAACCCAATGGTACACTCCCAGACTCGATCTAGAGTCCAAGGGGTTCCATCGATGCCTCGACATCCTCGAGGTCCATAATCCTGCACACTCAGTAAAACCAAGTCAATAGCACATGTCTATGTCGAGGCAGTAAAACAACATGTCATCATCCCATAATGCCTCATAATAAAAATCAAAAGTTTTAATATCATAATAATACAAATCACTTGCGATAAAGTGTCCTCAAAGAATAAGTTCGCTCAGTGCGTCAGAGCGAGATGTTACAGTTTTTAATTTCCAAATTGTGGTCTTTCACAGTAGGAAATTTGATGAATTGAAAAGTAAAAACGTGGGCATTAACAGGAATCAAATGGAAGCAAAATTTTAAAGAAAAACACAGTCTTCATCAAGGGAAAAATCGCCCCAAAGGTAAAACAAAATGCAGACAAGAATAATTCCTCTTTTCCATCTCCAGAATACAAAATAAAAATGCAGACCAGAAATCATTTTGTTTTTCATTGCCAGAATACCCAATGTAAAATGCAGAGATGAAATCATTTCATTTTTCATTGCCATAATACCCAATGTAAAGTGCATAAATGAATTCATTTTCTTTCTCATTGCCAGAATACCTAAAATAAAAGTGCAGACCAGAACTCATTTTGTTTTTCATTGCCAGAATACCCAATGTAAAATGCAGAGATGAATTCATTTCATTTTTCATTGCCAGAATACCCAATGTAGAATGTAGAGATGAATTCATTTCATTTGTCATTGCCAGAATACCCAAAATAAAAATGCAGACCAGAAATCATTTCGTTTTTCATTGCCAGAATACCCAATGTAAAATGCAGAGATGAATTCATTTCATTTTTCATTTACATAATACCCCAATACAGTGCAGACAACAGTAAGAGAACGCAAGGATCCAATGGGAAGGGTCATGGAATGATTGCAGGGGTTCTATCAGTCAAGGCATAGAGAAAACCAACTACGACACAAGATAATCCACACGCAGAGGTCATTGCCAGATGGTAGAATCAACAATCAACCAGGGACAAACATCAAGAGTCGACGACTAATAGGTTCGTCCTTCGCTCATCATCCTCGCACAAAAAAGAAGGGCATTGAGATCCATAGGTATTTTAACACTAAGGCGACGACCATAGATCAGGCTTTTGGCCAACTGCTCAGGCAAGGACTGGTGAGCTAGGGACGAAGGCTAAACAACCACGAAGGTCATAATCAACATAGAAAGGTGGTCAAGACGTGCGGGGAAATGAAGCCATGGGAGCCGATCTATCATCGAGCTAGGCTAAGAAATTTTCAGAAAACCATCTAGACAATCAGTTCACTCACCCGAGTAAAAATGCAGATTCAAGCATAAGTTCTAAAACAATTTACCATACAAAACGAAGAAAGTGTATTGTTTCCTGTTCGAAGTGGATGTCCCGCGTGATCCTTGTAACTCCCGCGTGCCGACCGGGGAGACTACACCGGTACCTCCTAGCCAATGCTAGGAGTACTTTTCTTCCCCCTTAGCCCCCTGAGCTGCAAAGGGGCCACACACTCACTATCTAGAGATTTCGACTAGCTCCCATCTCGCCTCGCAAGGCCGAGCTACCACTCCTCACCGATATGGGTATCCCAACTCCCACAAGTTAAGTCAGTCAAGTAGATATTTCTACAGCGTAACGTTACACAAAAAGAAGAGATCCAACCTCCATCTCCTCCCATATTATATAGAGTTTCGTGGTTCCTTACTTTCCAAAAATCTTGTTTAGTTAACTTTTTAAAATTTAATTCATAAAATTTCCTCCCCGTACAAGTGTCACCCATCCCCTTCATTCCTCCATAAATTCATTTCTTTCATTAATTAATTATCTTTATTTTCCTCACCCACCTAGAGTTACTCCTAGAATCACTCCTAGGTGTCCCCAAATTCTCTTACAGGTTTTAATGACTTTCCCCACCATTAAATTGCTAGTTTAGTTTAAATTAGAAAGCTCTTAAATGGTAGATACTTTACTAAGTTTGACTTTCCTCTTTTTCCCTTATGTTCCCTTTTTCCCCTTTTATGTTTACCTCTTTTCCTAGTTTCCTAATATTTTAGCTTTTCCCTCTTTCCCCTTTTTAATTAGAACTCAAAAAGGCAATTGTGGAAATTAACACTTTTTCCCTTTTCTCATTTAATTAGTATATTTTAAATTATCAAAAAGATAAAACAATTAATTCCTTTTTCTTTTTTTATTCCAATAGTCCATGTTACAAGATTTAACGAAGATCATACTCTTTATTTATTTTGTTTTTAAATTTTATTATATATATATATATATATATATATATATATATATATAAATTCTTTTAATAAAAAGGATAAAATTTTACCACTAGCATGATTTAGACCTAGACCTTAATTTCCATGATGGGCGACATTTTATTAGGGAAAAAGTTTTTAAAAATTCTTAACACATTGTTCATCCTAAGGCCATATAGGTTCATTCATTTATCAAAACAAAGCGACATGCCCTTCAGGATGCACTAGGTTCTCCAAGGGTGCCACTCACCTCATATGTTCTCTTGCGCGATGTCCCCTTCAAGACGCACTATGTGCTCCAAGGGTGTCACTTGCCTCTTTCCATTTTTCTTGCACGACGTGCCCTTCAGGATGCACCACGTGGTCCAAGGGTGTCACTCGCCTCTTGACTGACATGGTAGACATCAAAAACCTCTGAAGTCAATACTCCACCAGGTGAACTTGTGCGAGACTAAGGGCCTCTAAGGAATAATGCCCATGCCTTATTGCACACCCGTTAGAATCATCGTGAGCGACTGTCGCAGTCTGCCCTCATGGCATCATGGGTCCTCTCGAACTAGGTAAATGTTAACCTACAGTTTGAGCCACGGTGGGAGTGCTAGTAGGCTGTGGCAGGGTTGTTGTCCACACCTCTCCCTCAACATCTCTAGTAGTCGTGCGTGACCCCTTTACTCCACATGTGAGTCTGGTTGACAAGCTATCATCAGCCTGCATCATCGACAAATCATGTCAGAACATATCCATATCATATCATCTAATCAGATGCATTAATATCACAGTAAAACAATCAAACCCCAATGGTACACTCCCTGACTCAATCCGGAGTCCAAGAGGTTCCACTGATCCCTCTACATCCTCGAGGTCCAAAATCCTGCACACTTAGTAAAACTGGGTCAATAGCACTTGTCTATGTCGAGGTGGTAAAACAACATGCCATCATCTCATAACGCCTCATAATCAAAATCAAAAGTTTTAATAGCATAATAATATGGATCACTTGCGGGAAAGTGTCCTCAAAGAATAAGTTCGCTCAGTGCGCTAGAGTGGGATGTTACAGATATATTAGATTATATCTCATCATTTACCTCTTCAATAACTTACAACTAACATCATGATTGCATATCTAATATTATAAAAATATATGTGCCAAAGTGAAAATTAACATATCATGGTCAATGAAAAATGATGGTATGGCAATAATTATACTAAAGCATTTTAAAATTATAGACATTTTACAAACATTTGATTGACCTAAACATTTCAATGTACCTTACCAATCAACTCTATCTTGCTATGTTCTCCCCTACTTTCTAAGATTCAATTGTATTGTCACAATATAAGGTCATCATTTTATATTCTTCAATTAAATATTGACATTAAAATCTATTCCCCAATACTTCTTGTTTTAAAATTGGAAAACACAATATAACTTATTATAAAGAGAAAAATAAAACTTGAAACACAAATAATCATGAAAACATAAAATATTTACTTTTGAATCTTCCTTGAATGATATTATACCCTTCATAACCAAGTTTATGAACTATCATTTCATGCATTGGATTGAACTCTTTCTCCATAAAGCTTGTTCATAGGAATCTTAGGAACCAGGTCTTGATTTTATTTTTACCGCCCACCATCTTCCTTATAAAATCTTGATTCTTGTGTATATTTGTTTCATGGTCCGTGGGAGCCCCAATCCCAGTCTTTAAGACATCTCGAATGTACTTTGTAACCAAGAGTTTTGAATATAAATTATTTTAGGTTGATCTATCATTACATTTATTTGAGATGCCCATGTTCACTCTGTTAAATTTCTCTTATGCATGCAAACCAACTTATTTTTATTTTTATGTGATCAAAAATATTTATTTTAAACTATGATGGATGTGCGGAATTTTTTCTTATTTTCTTTAAATGTGTGAATTTGCTTGGTTCTTGGTCCTTTATCTGAAACTTCCTTTAGAAAATAAAACAAACATTTTTTTTTTTTTTTCAATCTTTATATTTCTTTGAGTACCATAAAAACTTCTGCAAATTCCCATATTCCGGAGACCTAAAGTCCCAAGAAAATTGTAAAGTAAAGAGGAGTACCACCTCTATAAAGATGCAAGGGGATTTACATCCTCATGAGGTTTCCATTTCAATCCTAACGGATTCAAGCGTCAACAACTTTGTACCTCCATTGCATGTTCTCGGTAGAGTTTTTACAAATACAATATCTACCAATTGTTGTTAAAGAAAAAGGAATGTCCCTTGGTCATTGATTATCAATTATCATCTGCAGTTTTGTGCTATGCTTTGTGAAATTTTTATGGTTTGTAGTTTTTAGCTATATCATTTTGCAAAGTACTTAATTACAATGGAATATCCCAATATTGATATTATGTTTCATGTCCCCACTTAATTACACATATGTGCATTGTGCATAATCTTGCATGTATAAAAAATACGAGAAATGGATAGTTTATGAATCATTATCCACACTAAAAAAAATCCAAATATAGAAGTTGGAGTTCAAACTCTCTAAGTTGAAATGATAAAATCCTACATCGCTTTGATACTAACACTATCAATGGTTTTGTTTTCATGCCTTGTGGGTTTTCTTTATTTGTGGTTATTATCTATGTGGTGTTGCAAGATATCTGATTACAATGATATCTTTCTTTGTTAAGATATCATTACACATTAATAATCCCCTCATGCCCTCCCACTTTTAATTTGAATGTGTATCAAATCTATATGATATAGCAAGATTGGGAACTTCAATGTAATGTAACTCTACATTTATTAGGTGTCCACATTCTCTCCTATTTCATAATTTTCACCACATAGACCAAATCACGCAAAACAAAGAAATCAAGCCCTACCTATATGATCACAAGTCATATTATATTTGAATGTACTAATGCCCTTTCACAAAATTGTGGTTCCTATATTAATATATTGATTTATTAGTTTTAAAATAATTATATTTTTTTATTCAACTTTCTTTCTATTTTGATGTATTATTAATTTATATACTTATTTTAGTGAATAATATTAAAACTAATAAATAAAACACACATATTTTATTGTATTTTATTCTTTTTTGAAACAATTTCTATCCGTATAAAATCTCCATCCCTTCTTTCATATTCTCATCATGTATTATACCTCTCACTTCTAATCAAATTCAACATCACTATAATATACCTCTCACTTCTAATCACATTCAACATAACTACAATATACCTTACTTCTAATCAAATTCAACATCACTATAGAGAAAAACTCAAAGCTATTAAATCATGCAATAGAGACCACTTTTGGGATTTCTATATAGATCCTCTATATAATGAATTTCTTAGTTAGCATATTAAGTGGAATTGCTTCTCCGGAGGATACAACTCTTAATGCCAATGTTATAGATAAGGATGTAAAACTTGACTTGCTTGTTAAGTCAGAGAAGTTTAATCTAAGAAATTCAAAACCTAATTTATTATTAAGAATCTATACAATTTCCAAAGAAATTGCATACTCAATTCATAATTCACATTGTGCATGGAATTGTTTTATTTGTGAATTTGTTAATGGAGGGTGTTGGATTCAAGTTGTGGGTACTATGCTAAATAAAAAATACATAATAAACACATGCTGCAAAACCAAAAAAAATAAATAGCAAATATTGTGGTGATATTTAATGATGGGATAATTGCAAAGTCACATTATGACTCATGATATATAATATTTTCTAGGTTATGTAATTATACAGAGTAAGGATAAAAATCTACAAGAAATATATCTCACTATAATTTTAAATATTTTCATCTAATATTGAGATATATTAGATTATATCTCGATATTGAGACATCTCATCATTTACATAATCAATAACTTACAACTAACATCATGATTGCATATCTAATATTATAAAAATATATGTGTCAAAGTGAAAATTAACATATCATGGTCAATGAAAATTGATGGTATGGCAATAATTATACTAAAGCATTTTAGAATTATAGACATTTTACAAACATTTGATTGACCTAAACATTTCAAAGTTCCTTACCAATCAACTCTATCTTGCTATGTTCTCCCCTACTTTTTAAGATTCAATTGTATTGTCACAATATAAGGTCATCCTTTTATATTCTTCAAATAAATATTCACATTAAAATCTATCCCCCAATACTTCTTGTTTTAAAATTGGAAAACATAATCTAACTTATTATAAAGAGAAAAATAAAACTTGAAACACAAATAATCATGAAAACATAAAATATTTACTTTTGAATCTTCCTTGAATGATATTATACCCTTCATAACCAAGTTTATGAACTATCATTTCATGCATTGGATTGGACTCTTTTTCCATAAAGCTTGTTCATAGGAATCTTAGGAACCAGGTCTTTATTTTCTTTTTACCACCCACCATCTTCCTTATCAAATCTTGATTCTTGTGTATATATTTTTCATGGTCCGCGAGAGCCCCAATCCCAGTCTTTAAGACATCTCGAATGTACTTTGTAACCAAGAGTTTTGAATATAAATTATTTTAGGTTGATCTATCATTACATTTATTTGAGATGCCCATGTTCACTCTGTTAAATATCTCTTATGAATGCGGACCATATTATTTTTATTTTTATGTGATAAAAAATATTTATTTTAAACTATGATGGATGTGCGGAAATTTTTCTTATTTTCTTTAAATGTGTGAATTTGCTTGGTTCCTGGTCCTTTCTCTGGAACTTCCTTTAGAAAATAAAACAAACATTTTCCTTTTATTTTTTTTTCAATCTTTATATTTCTTTAAGTACCATGACAAACTTCTGCAAATTCCCATATTATGAAGACCTAAATTCCCATGAAAATCGTAAATTAAAGAGTAGTACCACCTCTATAAAAACGCAAGGGGATTTGCATCCTCATGAGGGTTCCATTTTAGTCCTATTGGATTCAAGCATCAACAACTTTGTACCTCCATTGCATGCTCTCGTCACAGTTTTTACAAATACAAAATCTAGCAGTTGTTGTTAAAGAAAAAGGAATTTCCTTTGGCCATTCATTATAAATTATCATCTGCAGTTTTGTGCTATGCTTTGTGAAATTTTTATGGTTTGTAGTTTTTAGATATATGATTTTTCAAAGTACTTAATTACAATGAAATATCCCAATGTTCATATTATGTTTCATGTCCCCACTTAATTACACATATGTGCACTATGAATAATCTGCATGTATAAAAAATGGGAGAAATGAATAGTTTATGAATCATTATCCACACTAAAAAAAATCTGAATATAGAAGTTGGAGTTGAAACTCTGTAAGTTGACATGATAAAATCCTCCATCGCTTTTATACTAACACCATCAATGGTTTCGTTTTCATGCCTTGTGGGTTTTCTTTGGTTGTGGTTATTATCTACGTGATGTTGCAAGATATTTGATTACAATGATATATTTCTTTGTTAAGATATCATTAATAATCCCCTCATCCTCTCCCACTTCTAATTCAAATGTACATCAACTCTATATGATATAGCAAGATTGGAAACTTCAATGTAATGTAAGTCTACATTTGTTAGGTGTCCACAGTCTCTCCTATTTCATAATTTTGGCCACATAGACCAAATCACGCAAAACAAAGAAATAAAGTCCTACCTATATGATCACAAGTCACTTTATATGTGAATGTACTAATACCCTTTCACAAAATTGTGGTTCCTATATTAATATATTGATTTATTAGTTTTAAAATAATTATATTTGTTTATTCAACTTTTTTTTTTTATGTATTATTAATTTATATACTTATTTTAGTGAATAATATTAAAACTAATAAATAAAACACACATATTTTTATTGTATTTTATTGTGTTATGAAATAATTTCTATCCCTATAAAATTTCCATCCCCTCTTTCATATTCTCATCATGTAATATACCTCTCACTTCTAATCAAATTCAAGATCACTATGATATACCTCTCACTTCTAATAAAATTCAACATCACTATAATATACCTCACTTCTAATCAAATTCAACATCACTATAGAGAAAAACTCAAAGATATTAAATCATGCAATAGAGACCACTTCTGGTATTTCTATATAGATCCTCTATATAATGAATTTCTTAGTTAGCATCTAAAGTGACATTGCTTCTCTCGAGGATACAACTCTTAATGCCAATGTTATAGATAAGGATGTAGTTAAGTGAGAAAAGTTTAATCTAAGAAATTCAAAATCTCATTTATTATTAAGAATCTAGACAATTTCCAAAGAAATTGCATACTCAATTCATAATTCACATGGTACATGGAATTGTTTAATTTGTGAATTTGTTAATGAAGGGTGTTGGATTCAAGTTGTGGGTAGTATGTTAAATAACAAATACATAATAAACACATGCTGCAAAACCAAAACCAGAAAAAATAAATAGAAAATATTGTGGTGATAATTAATGATGGCAGAATTGCAAAGTCACACTAGGAATCATGATATAGAATATTTTATAGGCTATGTAATTATACAGAGTAATGATAATAATCTACAAGAAATATATCTCACTATAATTTTAAATATTTTCATCTAATATTGAGATATATTAGATTATCTCTCAATAGTGAGACATCTCATCATTTACCTCTTCAATAACTTACAACTAACATCATGATTTCATATATATGTGTCAAAGTGAAAATTAACATATCATGGTCAATGAAAAATAATGATATGGCAATAATTATACTAAAGCATTTTAGAATTATACACATTTTACAAACATTTAATTGACATAAAGATTTCAAAGTACCTTACCAATTAACTCTGTCTTGCTATGGTCTCCCCTAATTTTTAAGATTCAATTGTATTGTCACAATATAAGGTCATCATTTTATATTCTTCAATTAAATATTCACATTAAAATCTATTCCCCAATACTTGTTGTTTTAAAATTGGAAAACATAATCTAACTTATTATAAAGAGAAAAAAAACTTAAAACAAAAATAATCATAAAAACTTAAAATATTTACTTTTGAATCTTCCTTGAATAATATTATACCCTTCATACACAAGTTTATGAACTATCATTTCATGCATTGGATTGAACTGTTTTTCCTTAAAGCTTGTTGATAGGAATCTTAGGAACCATAAATTTAATTGCCTTTAGATTTGTGCCCAATCACAATACCTTGTTATGTTTCTCGATAATATTTTGTGTGTGTATATATAGCCTCTCTCCTTAGTAAAGCCCATGGAATTTTTTTGAGTTCGAAATTATATTAAAAATACTTTTTTCAAATTTACATCTTAACATTTAAAGTTAAAGTATATTCTTTAAAGCAATTTTTCAAGTGTGGGGTTGTTGTCACCCTAGTCGCATTGGGGAGTTTGTCACAGTGGTAGCATTTACCGACATAGGATGAGGTTCATTTTAAAAATAGTATTAAATATTTTAAATAAAAAAACTATTAATATATGTCTACAATACATACATGTGTTTGTTCATTTGCTCACATTGTGCACCATACGATGCTATTCACTTCAAACATAATATTAAATATTTTAAATCAAATAATTACGAATAGATGTTTACAACACATGTGTTGTTCATTTTCCCTTCTTTTGCTATTTTTCTTTTTGAAGATTAGATTTTTTGTGAGTATTTAACAAAACTTCACTTATAGTCTAATTGTATTATCATTTTCAACCCCTAAAATGGAAAGTTCTCACCCAAATTAGTCGAGAATAAAACAGGTAGAGACAAGTCACATGATGCGAGTATAATCATTCTACTTCTAATATTCATTCACAACAACTGAATCATTCATTCATGAATAAAAGATGCATCCATTCTAATAAAAAAATTAGTAGGAGTGCCAACCGACCAACAGAAAAATTAATACTATTCGCTCATTTCATTCCTTTAACCATTTTGGGAAGTCGGTTTGGCAATCTCCAACGTTGTGGTGAGAAGTTTAAAGATTATAGTGGGAAAAAATTATTTCCGTGGGAAATATTAGTATAGTAATTTCAACCATTAGGGTTGAGAAACATAATGGTTTTGCTTAAATATGTAAATTTAAATGGAAGGGTGTGTGGGGTTGTGTTGTTTGACTACCACTGTTTCTAAGTTGGATATTTTGATAGAACAAATAAATAATAATTTTTTAATAAAAAAACATTATTTATCTATATTTTTAATATATGTATAATATATAAATGATAGATTTATTATTAATGTTTTTTAGATTTTTTAAAATGGGTAATGAAGTATATAGTTATAATAGTAGTAATTTATTTGTGTAGTAATCCTCTTTTTTCAATAAGTAAGTTGATAGGGTTTGATATGGGGTTGGTGGGTTTTAGGAGGAGATCTGAATGGATTATGTTGAAACCCAGGGGTTGGGGAACAAGCTAGACTACTATGAGGTAGTTTGTTAACCGGTGCACTATGGGTCAGAAATATTAGACTACATGGAAACATTTTTCCGAGGGATCCTTAAAGTTTTGAAGGACACTAGAGTGAAAGGGATAAGTTATGACACAAGGATTGCCAAGGTGGAGGCCCCTAAGGGTTACTCAAAAGATAAATTAATTCCTAGGGTTTACGTCTCTGCAATGGATTTGGGGGTATTGTCAGAAGGAAAAGATGGAGTTTACATTATCATTTATGCCTACTACACAAACGAGTCGTAAATGCAAGGAGACCGGACGACCTCGCTAGTGGAACGATCCCCCCAAAAATTTGATTTTATCACACATTTAATTCAAGATCATCATATGGATCTTTCCCTACTAGAAACCTCTCGATCAATAGCCACTTCACCATTGGGTGGACCATATTCATAGGTAAGAAGAAACCCTTCAAAATTTCCTTGTTTTGAAGAACAAATCCGTGGCTACAATATCTATAGGGTGGAAACTCTATAGACCTTAGGGTTTATTGGTAGCCTCCTAGAACTTCAAGAGTTTACCAGCATTTCTCTCTGGTCTTTGGGGATGCAAAAACAAAGGCACCAAAGATCCCAAAGTAAAGAGAAAAAATGATCAAGAGGAAGGAAGGGCAAGTAAAAATGAATGTGGGAGAGGATTTGAGGGTGGAGAAGGTGTTGTACTTTAATATGGGGAAAAAACTTGTGGGATGATTCTTTGGAGGTTCTCTCTTGGAGGTCACCCTTCGGGGTTGGATGAACTGTAACTAGGAAGATATGTTAGGCTATCACCCGACTTTCCATATTTTGAGGAAGGGATGGTTAAGTTTCATTTTCAATTCGGAGGAGGATGCAATAAGGAGACTAGGTGCTAGGTGGTTTGGGTTCATGTATTTTAAGCTAAAAAATAAGGAATCCATGTTTCGACCCTCATCAAGAGGTGACCAAGATGACCCTCATCTGAGAAAAACTTCTAGGACCCACCCTAGATATATGGAATGAAATTTTTTTGTGGGATCTAGAGAATTATCTCGGTAGAACCCTTTTCATAGATCTATCATACACATATAGTGTGCATTGATCAATGGTTATGATTTTGGTGAATATGTACCTATCGAAGGGGCTAACAGAAAACATGGATGTAGAGGTGGGTGAATGGGAGTATACTCAACTCGTGGACTATGTGAATGTTCCCTTCTGGTGCGTTATATGCCATAGGGTTGATCATGTCATTGAAAACTGCACTAATAACTTTGTCAAGAATGTTTAGTAGAAGAAGGAGGGGGGCCACTCCATCCCTATGGATTTAAGAGGAAGGACTCACTTGATTAGTAACCATATTTTGAGGAATGTAGGGTTTTCAAAATTGGAACAAAGGGTGGAGACTACTAATATTTTGGATCCCTTGGTGTCTTGGACAAGCCTAAGAGGGTGATTAAGGGTTTACACACTCACCCTATGTCACAAAATAGTCATTTAAATGAGGGATTTCTCTCACGTTACCACACAATTATGCTTGAAAAAATTTCAATTCCACCCAAGGATGGTAAACTATGGGGTCGATAATGTTTGGTGTTATCGAGGACTCTCATACCTATGGACTTGATACCTAAAAGGGTGTTGCAAAAGGAGTTGGTAAATACCTTTGACAATATAATTTATCCATAGGTAGCAACAACTTATGAGAACCTAAAAAAATATCTATACTTAAGAGAAGTGAAACGATGGAAGGATATGTGTCCCACATGTAGCTTGGGAAATGTCTCTCTTAAGGGTTTGTCACCAAGAAATATCATTTGGGTAAGAATTATTTTGATACTTCACTTCTTATGCTACTTTTTGTGTTGATGATGGTTTTGTTTTGAATGACCAATCAAAGAAGGAAGGCTATCAGAAGTTGGACAACCCTCTTTTAGCTAACCCATATACCACTAGGATTCACCCTATAATTGGGTCTAAGGAATTCTATAAACCCCTAGTTCATATTGGAAAGTGGGTACCTTCCCTCTCTAGTAACCAAGTCTCCACTTCATCGGGGAATTGTTCTTAGAATTCCTATCTTCTAAGCTCTAAAGGTTTCGTAGGAACCCATGACAAATTATTATTGAGGGGCCTACGTTTTGATACTAAGAAGATAATGGGGATGGGAGGTGCAATAAGGAAAACCCTAATTCACCATGCCCAAAACAAGGCTGCAGAAAAATATTTGCAAGGAAAACAAAATTCAATGGTTTGGTCTCTTAGACATTCACAGCCTCAGTTGAGGGATCGATGATGAAAATCCTCTCACTAAACATAAAGGGTTTGGGAAGCCATGTAAAGAAATTATGCCTCCATAGGTTAGTTTAAAAATAACAACCAAACATTTTCTTATCAAAGAAACGGTGATAAAGGGAGATTTAATTGTGGGAAGTCTCAGAAATCTACTCAATAAATAGGACTTTCATTGGATAGATACCAATGGCATTTCGGGTGCACTCTTTATGGGTTGACACATAGAAATTTCTTTAATTTTTTTTCTTTTGTGTGTAATAAGGTTTATGCATGGTGTTCAAGTGTGAGGGATTGGACACTACTGATGCAGGAACATCACTTACTCATAAAGCGAGCTAGCACATCGAGCAGAAAAGACAGCTGGATAGCGCCAGCACCAAATTTTGAAACACTTTGATATGGTTGCGCCAAACATTAATGTGAAGAGTTAAGGAAGCACACTTTGTTATTGTAAATGGACCTTGAGCAGATAAGCTCTCGTCCTTAGTAGATAGGAAGGCATTTAATAGATTTAATGCTGTTAGATAGAGATTAATTGTAGATTTGATAGTTGTAGAATTCGAGAGGGCAAACGGAATATAGGCACCCTCCGTTGTACATTGTAGGATTATCATTGAGGAATTGAAGCATTCAGAGGAGGAGAGCAGAGCAAAGAACTTGTGTAGAACACCCCTGTACAGATTGAATTAATAGAAGAGAGTCTTTGATTCAAATTCATGTCTGGTGTTGTTTCTGTGTGAGTATGTTGCTTATGTGCTCATGAATGTTTTGTTTTCCTTGTATGCATTTGTTTTTGAATATGCTATGCATGAGATTTCATAGGTTTACTGAAGTCTGAGAGAGGAGAGAATGAGTTTCAATTGTTTCTCTGTTTGAGCTAGGAGATTCCTGCATAGAGTGCAGTTGAATTCATCCGCATAGAGTGCGTTGATGAGGCTCAACAGTTAAACTCTTATTCTCATATGCCCAGAAGTTGAACTGGGTTATTAGAGCCGTGCAGGATAAGTGCAGGCCAGATTTGAAGTCTCAATAGCTAGCCTGAGCATAGGGAGACAGGGATTATTGTGGCTGCAAGTGCACAGGATCTGAAGGACCCAACACTTTGAGAGCTGTTGGGGGCCGAGTGTGAGGAACGTGTGCAAAACCTCTGAAGGAGGCTGAGTTGACAAGATCAGGAGGGATAGATCCTTCGAAATTCCTAGAAGAAAGACCTAGGAGAGGCTCGAGCTGGGAGAAGCTTTGAAGCGGAAGAAACCCTCAAGGAGGAGAATAAACGGTCAGGGTTCGTAGGGGAAAATTGCAAAATCCCGTTGACCGCTAGATAGTGGGGAATTTTCACGGGAGTTAGTCCTGAGGCGCAGAAAGGAAGGACCAAAGGCCATCGGGATTCGACATATCAGTAGTAAGAGTTTCATATACATTGAAATCGCGATTAGCGATTCCCCGATTTAATCATAACCATTGATCATCACGAGGATAGGTGGCGCACGATCCTGGAGAGTCGGGGTTCGACACTTCGGGACTCTTGGTGTTAGAGTGATCGCGGAGGATTTGCGAAATCCTTAATTGCGACGGGTCCCACGGTGATAGTGTGGGGTATTGACAGGTGGCATCGCGTTTCGACATTCAAGGTTTCCTAATGCAAAGGAATTTCGACCGGTGAAACCGTGATCCCGCGATCTCCAACATAACAGAGGGAGAGGTGACGTTACAGGGAGATAGCGCACGTGCCATCGGAGTTCGGGGTTCGGGGTTTTGGTCAGCAAGTGAACTGTGCCCATAAGTTTCACGACATCGCGAAACCCGATTTCCCGAGAATACTGTCGGGAGATCAACAGGGGATCCTGTGGGTAACCAAAAGGTCCCGATACGGGATCTGAAGGGCATTGTAAGCTCTTTGGGCCTAAGTGAAAGAAGGTATTGGTGGAAGCGGGTTGCCTAAGAGGGGTGACTTGCGTCAGAGTGGTATCAGAGCGGGAATAGTCTTTTCTTTCAATAGAAGGGACAGAGATTTATCATGCCGCCGAGAAGAGAAAGGCAGTCACCTGGTCTAGAGGACAGGGATGCACGAAGAAGGGGTAGACCAACAGGAACTCCAGAAATGGAGCGACAGATGAGAGATCTCTGAGCAAGGCTTGAGGAGATGGGGACAACGCAGAGACGCGAAGTCGGCGTTGGAGAGTTCAGTGATTCCGAGGTGGAAGAGGAAGCTGGACATGAAGAAGAAGTCACAGCAGAGGATGATTCAATGGAGTGATTGATCAAAGCTATCGCCAGAATGAGATCAAAGACCAAGATGGGCATTCCCGTCTATGAAGGAAGCCTGGATGCAGAAGAGTTGCTGGATTGGATCCGAGCACTCGACACCTACTTCAACTATGAAGACATCGAAGAGGACAAGAAGGTAAGACATGCTGTTACCAAGTTAAAGGGACATGCATCCTTATGGTGGGATGAGTTGCAGGCTGATAGGCGTTCCAAAGGAAAACATAAAATTAAGAGCTGGGATAGGATGATCGCTAAGATGAAAGCGAAATTCATCCCCAGAGATTATCAGATCACTTTGTTCATGCGAATGCAGAACCTGAGAAAGAAGTTGATGACGGTGAAGGAGTACACCGAGGAGTTTTATAGACTCAATATCAGAGAAGGTCATCGGGAGAGCGATGATGAAAAGGTGGCGAGATACCTGAATGGTTTGAGATATGACATTCAGGATGATTTAAGCATGCTAACCATCAGGACGGTGGAAGATGCTTACCAGATGGCTTTGAAAGCCAAAGAGAAGTTGAGCCGTAAGCAAGGTCAGCGAGGGCGAGGCAGGAGTCAACCCAGAGGCAAGGCAGTTGCCCAAGAAAGAACACAGAAGCCCAAGGAGGAATGGAAGAAACCTCAGGGTAAGGTTGAGAGAGGTGGAACCTCACAACAACGACAACAATATGCTGAGCCGAGGAGACAACATACAGAGCAGGGTGGCGGTTATGATGATGCCAACACATTTCCTCGTACACGAGGTAGAGGAAGAGGTCGAGGAGGAATCATTACATGTTTCACATGTGGAAAGGACGAACATAAATTCGTTGACTGTCCAGACCGGAAAATGGACAGAAGTGAAGCTCACATCACTGAAGCGCAGAAGCGTGATGCAGAGACAGAAGATGCAGACAGTGGAAGATCGCTTGGGATGCATAAGATTATTTTGACACCTGAGAAAGAGGTGGAGATTGCAATGCAAAGGAGCAGACTGTTCAGGATAGCTTGCACAACCAAGGACAGGAAATGCAAGGTCATAGTGGACAGTGGAAGCACCGATAATCTCGTTTCAACCGAGATGGTGGAAAAGTTGGAGATGGAAACAACTAAGCACCCGAGTCCATATAATGTCTCGTGGTTACAGAAAGGACACCAGGTAAGTGTAACTAAACAATGCTTAGTTAAATTCAAGATTGGGAATTACCATGATGGGATTCTGTGTGATGTTATTCCCATGGATGTATGTCATATATTACTGGGTAGACGATGGAAGTATGACATAAATGTGGTTCATGATGGAAGGATGAACACATACACTTTGCAAAAGGATGGAAGAATCCATAAATTGCTTCTGATAAAGGGCAAGGAAGTAAATACAGAAGTGAGCAATACTATACTTCTCATGAGTGGGAAGGAGCTTCTCACAGAGATGGAGAAGAACAAAGATCCACAATTCTTTGTTGTCAGGAAGCTGAGAATTGTTCTGACAAGCACAAGAGTGGATGAATTACCAGACGAGATTCAGGAACTGTTGGGAGAGTTCCCTGATATCATCGTGGATGAAATACCTCGTTCGTTGCCACTGATGAGGAGTGTGAGTCACCATATCAACCTCATACTAGGAGCAAGTTTACCGAATAAGGCAGCGTATAGGTTGACACCTCAGGAGAATGAGGAGGTCAAAAGGCAAGTGCAGGATTTGCTGGATAAAGGACTGGTGAGGGAAAGCCTTAGTCCATGTGTTGTTTCGACAGTACTGAGTCTGAAGAAGGATGGAGGCTGGAGAATGTGTACAGACTCCAGAGCGATAAACAAAATCACCATCAGGTACAGATTTCCACTACCGAGAATGGATGATCTGATGGATTGCTTGAGCGGGGCAAATTATTTTTTGAAAATTGATCTCAAGAGCAGATATCATCAGATTCGGATGAGAGAGGGAGATGAATGGAAGACAACATTCAAGACAAATGAAGGTTTGTATGAATGGCTGGTCATGCCGTTTGGTTTGACAAACGTGCCGAGCACATTCATGAGGCCGATGAATGAAGTCCTGAGGGAATTCATTGGCAAATTTGTGGTCGTGTACCTATACAACATACTGATTTTCAGTAAGATGAAGGCTGAACATTTGAGACATTTGGCTATTGTGATGAGAAGATTACAACAGGAGAAGTTGTTGGTCAACATGAAGAAGTGTTCCTTCATGAAGACATAACTCATTTACTTGGGTTTTGTTATATCAGCCAATGAGTTGAAAATGGATCCTGAAAAGGTAGAAGTGATTAAGAATTGGCAATCACTGAGAAATGTTTTCGAGGTGAGAAGTTTCCAAGGTTTGGCTAGTTTCTACAGAAAATTCATGAGGAATTTCATTGGAATTAGCGCAGCAATGATGGACACCATGAAAAAGTAGCATAAAATTTTTCACTGGACAGCAAAGGCTGAGAAGAGCTTCAATCTGTTGAAGCGGAAGATTACAGAGCAACCAATTTTGGTGTTGCCTAACTTTCAGAAGACATTTCAGGTGAAATGTGATGCCAGTGGGTATGCTATAGGAGGGGTCTTGAGTCAGGATGACATACCTGTGGCATATTTCAGTGAAAAATTGGATGATGCAAAGATGAAATACTCCACATATGACAAAGAGTTCTATGCCATCATACAAACATTGAAGAAGTGGAGGCATTACTTGATACCCAAAGAATTCATTTTGTACAACGATAATCATGCATTGCAGTTTGTAAGTCAACAGGAGAAGTTGAACCAGAAGCATGCAAAATGGGTAGAGTAGATGCAGAATTTCACGTTTGTGATCAAGCACATTTCAGGAACTGCTAACAAAGTAGCTGATGCTTTGAGCAGGAAATGTTTGCTGTTGCAGGAGTTCAGAGTCAAAACATTGGGTTTTGAGAATCTGAAGGACATGTATACAGGTGATGCAGATTTCAGAGAAGCATACGAGGTAGCTGAGAATCCAATTCTCAGAGATCGGAGCCCGTGGATAGATTACATGATCCAGGAAGGATTGTTGTTTCGAGGAAATCAATTATGCATACCAAATTACTCTATGAGGGAGAATCTGGTAAAGGAAAAGCATAGTGGCGGGTTAGCATGTCATTTTGGACATGACAAAACATTCAAAAAGCTGAGAGAATCGTATTTTTGGTCGGGCATGCAAGCAGATGTAAAGAGGTTTGTTGACAGGTGTCGAATATGTCAACATTCGAAGGGATAAAAGAAAAATGCTGGGTTATATCAGCCATTGCCCATACCGAAAAGGCCATGGGAAGCCATTAGCATGAATTTTGATTTGGGTTTGCCAAGAACGCAGAGAGGTGTTGATTTCATCTTCGTGGTGGTGGACAGGTTTTCAAATATGGCACATTTCATTCCATGTCATAAGACCAGCGATGCGAGGCACATCGCAAATTTGTTTTTCAAGGAAATCGTTAGACTGCATGGATTGCCGAGAAGCATAGTCTCGGAGAGGGATACCAAGTTCATAGGTCATTTTTGGAGGATTCTATGGAAGAGGCTGGGAACTAATTTCGTATTTAGTTCATCTTATCATCCATAGACGGATGGAAAAACAGAGGTGGTGAATAGGAGTCTAGGGGATCTATTGAGGAGCTTGGTGACAGAGCACCACAACAGTTGGGACCAGATATTACCACAGGCAGAATTCGTGTACAACGACTCGATGAATCGGAGTACAGGCAGAAGCCCATTCCAGATTTTGTATGGAACACAACTGAGAGGAGTTTCTGATCTCAGGGAGTCAGAACAGGCTTCGAATAGCAGCACGAGCGCTGAAGAGTTCGTTGAGGCAATGAGAGAACTTCACAGTCAAGTGAAGCAGTGACTGATGAAGTCCAATCAAGAGTACAAGCGCAGAGCCGATCAGCGAAAGAGATAGCTTCAGTTCGAAGTTGGTGATTTGGTTCTGGTGCACTTGAGGAAAGAAAGGTTCCCAAGGGTAACATATAACAAACTCAATATGAAGAATATCGGACCATGCAGAGTCCTGAAGAAGTTATGGGAGAATGCATATGAAATTGAGTTGCGAGATGGCATCGGGATATCTTCGATTTTTAATGTTTCGGATTTATACCCATACAGGGATGGAGAATCAGAGACTGGAACTGAAGAACCAATGGTCTAGTGGCATAAACAATTACCAGTTGCACAGAAACCACAGATGGAGTGCATACTGGACAAGGGTGTAGGAAAGAAGACCAAGCGAAAGCAGTGCTTTGAGTACCTGGTGAAGTGGAAGAATCACCCAGTGGAAGATGCAAGCTGGGAAAATGAGGCAACAATACAGAAGTATGGACAGACCATGCAGGAGCTCATGGATAGGGGCCCATGAAGATTTTTCAAGCTGAGGATTATGATGCAGGAGCATCGCTCACTCATCAAGCGAGCCAGCACATCGAGCAGAAAAGACAGCTGGATAGCGCCAGCACCAAATTTTGAAACACTTTGATATGGTTGCGCCAAACATTAATGTGAAGAGTTAAGGAAGCGCACTTTGTTATTGTAAATGGACCTTGAGCAGATAATCTCTCGTCCTTAGTAGATAGGAAGGCATTTAATAGATTTAATGCTGTTAGATAGAGATTAATTGTAGATTTGATAGTTGTAGAATTCGAGAGGGAAAACGGAATATAGGCACCCTCCTTTGTACATTGTAGGATTATCATTGAGGAATTGAAGCATTCATAGGAGGAGAGCAGAGCAGAGAACTTGTGTAGAACACCCCTGTACAGATTGAATTAATAGAACAGTGTCTTTGATTCAAATTCATTTCTGGTGTTGTTTCTCTGTGGGCATGTTGCTTATGTGCTCATGAATGTTTTGTTTTCCTTGTATGCATTTGTTTTTGAATATGCTATGCATGAGATTTCAGAGGTTTACTGAAGCTTGAGAGAGGAGAGAATGAGTTTCAATTGTTTCTCTGTTTGAGCCAAGAGATTCCTGCATAGAGTGCAGTTGAATTCATCCGCATAGAGTGCGTTGATGAGGCTCAATAGTTAAACTCTTATTCTCATCTACCCAGAAGTTGAACTGGGTTATTAGAGCCGTGCAGGATAAGTGCAGGCCAGATTTGAAGTCTCAGTAGCTATCCTGAGCATAGGGAGACAGGGATTACTGTGGCTGCAAGTGAACAGGATCTGAAGGACCCAACACTTTGAGAGTTGTTGGGGGTCGAGTGTGAGGAACGTGTGCAAAACCTCTGAAGGAGGCCGAGTTGACAAGATCAGGAGGGATAGACCCTTCGAAATTCCTGGAAAAAAGACCCAGGAGAGGCTCAAGCTGGGAGAATCTTTGAAGCGGAAGAAACCCTCAAGGAGGATAATCAACGGTCAGGGTTCGTAGGGGAAAATCGCGAAATCCCGTTGACTGCTAGATCGTGGGGAAGTTGCACGGGAGTTAGTCCTGAGGCGCAGGAAGGAAGGACCAAAGGCCATCGGGATTCGACATATCGGGGTTCCCGAAAGTAAGAGTTTCATATACGTTGAAATCGCGATTAGCGATTCCCCGATTTAATCGGAACCGTTGATCGTCACGAGGACATGTGGTGCACGATCCTGGAGAGTCGGGGTTCGGCACTTAGGGAATCTTGGTGTTAGAGTGATCGTGGAGGATTTGCAAAATCCTGAATTGTGATGGGTCCCATGGTGATAGTGTGGGGTATTGACAGGTGGCATCGCGTTTCAACGTTCGGGGTTTCCTAATGCAAAGGAATTTCAACCGGTGAAACCGTGATCTCGTGATCCCCGATATAAATAAGGGAGAGGTGACGTGACAGGGAGATAGCGCACGTGCCATCGGAGTTTGGGGTTCGGGGTTTTGGTCAACAAGTGAACCGTGCCCATAAGTTTTGCGACATCGTGAAACCTGATTTCCCGAGAATACTACCGGGAGATCAACAGGGGATCCTGTGGGTAACCAAAAGGTCCCGATACGGGATCTGAAGGGAATTGTAAGCTCTTCGGGCCTAATTGAAAGAAGGTCCTGGCGGAAGAGGGTTGCCTAAGAGGGGTGACTTGCATCAACTACACTTACAATATTCAAGGTATATGGGAATTATGACATGAATCATAACTATTGGGATCGGTTCTTCAACTAGTCTGTAATAAGGGATAAGAATTTGATCATAGGTGGGGATATGAATTTTACTATAAGTAGGTCGGAGATATGGGGGGCCATGGCTCGACCTAAAATATTCTATGACTATTTTATATACCATATTTGATCAGCTGACCTAATCAACGTGGAGCCAGAAAAACTTAGTCCCACATGGTGGAATGAAAAAAAATAAGATTATTGGGTTCTCTAAGAGTTTAGATCACTTTCTAAGTAAAAAGCAGATGTTAATAGGACTATACATGCATAAGATATATGTGGGAACCATAGGAGGATTGGATCATAATACCATTTTCCTTGAACTCACAAAAGTGGAGGACAAGCCACCTTCTCCATTTAAATTTAATCTAGTCTGGTTGGAGGATGCAACTTTTGTCAACTTAGTTAAGAGGGAGTGAATTCCTTACAATATAGACTCAAGGATTATAGAAAGAATAAAATTTCCATATTATCTATTAGAACTCAAGAAGAAGTGGTGGTGTGGTCGGTTATAATACTATAAAGCATGGACAAGAATATTAAATATGTGGAGGAAACAATTGCCAATATTTTTAGTAGCAACACATTTGGGGCATTCTTTGCAAATGAACTTTTGACTCTTGCAAAGCTAGATACCAAAAAGGAAAGGCTTATTAGAGATAGAGAGGTGGACTAGTGGATGAAAAGTACAATGGCGTGGTTGGGTATAGTAGATGATAATATTATATTCTTTCATTGCTTCACCAACCATAGAAATTGCATCAATACAATTTGGGAGATGAAAGATTATGAAGACCACAATGTAAGAGGATTTAGAATTTTGGTATACCTAGGGGTTTAACACATTTCCAAAATCTACAAGGAGCTAGAGGTCACTAATATTGCAAAGATTGTGAAGGTGTTCTATTATTTTCCTTTCTCGGTTTCTCAGGAGGATGGATTTATAATGAAATGTATACCTTTTAAACACTAAACTTCAATCATGGATTTAAGTATTTGGGATACAAAATGAAGAAAAAATATTACGGAAAGCAAGATTGGGTTGGTTTATAGTACACATTGAGAAAAGAATTCATCTTTGGTGTAATTGTTGGATGTCCATAGGAGGGAGTCTAACACTTGTGAAGTTAGTTATTGAATCTATTTCAATGTTCTGGAAGCCATTGGTTGATATTCTCAAAGGTGTATTATAAAATATATGAAAAATAAATATCAATTTTCTATGGAGTGGCAAGGATGGTTAGAAAAGAGTTCACTAGGACAATTGGTGTTCTATATCCAGGATGAAAAATAGGGCAGTTGGGGCATATCCATGCTTTAGAATCTCCTTGGTAGCCAAGTCACTTTGGACCTAATAACCAAGGATATATATGGAACAGGATGATAAAACAAACTTTTATGGCCCTAGACAATATTCTATCTTGGATTCAAAAGAAGGCCAAGTCTTGGACAATTGGATCACTCCATTGGAAGGCTCGAGTGTCGTCCTTTAATTTAATTCAAATTATATTCTCTTAGAAATTTGGAGATGTAACAAAGTTTAGGGTGGGGTTGGATGCTATTATGGGGTAAAATAGTGAATATGGGTAACACTTTCGTGACAATTGGGTCTCCAAAATTCCTAGAGACAATTTTCCGGCTAAAAAAATGTTGCTAGAATTTTTTTTGGTCGAAACCTTTTTTAGCCGAAAATTTCCACGTCAAATTTAACGGTGCCCTCAAAATTCATGTACAATGTTTTTCAGATGAATTGTTTTGCTGTGGTAAGCATATTTGAGCCGAAATACTTTTCTGTCGAAACGTTTATTTTTAACGGATTCCGTTAAAAACTATGTTTTGGCCGAAAGAATATTTCGGCCGAAAACCTGAAAATGGGACTGTTTGTAGGAAATTGCAAGCTCTCTCCATCTTAATTCATCTTTGGAGGTAGCATAATCCTACAAATACTCAAAATTTTGTTTCAGAATTGATACCAACATTTTTAAAATCTAATCTACTTTCATTGGGTATAAGTTTTTTCATTTTCATTGTTTTTAACTAATTTTATTTAATTTTATAAAACATCACTCAATAATATTTTTAGGTGAGATTATGATTCGGTGAAATGAAAAATCCATATCTCTAAAAATACACACTGGAAAATTATGGAAAAATTATATTCATAATCCTTAAATTGTTCTCTTCAAAAGGGTATTTTTCGATTTTACTTTTAAGTAAAAATTAAGATATATACATGGTGGAGGAAAACATGTGTTTAAAATAAGTAACTTTTTCAGATTGGTGAACTTCAAAAAATTATAGAAATTATAATATTCATTTGTTAGATTCAAAACTATAGTCATCACAAAATAGAGTCTCTCTGGATTACTGTAGTATATTTCATTTGTTAAAATAATTTTTTTAATAATGGATACATTGTTGTGAGAAAAAATAACTCATTATTCCCATCAATTTTAAGGAACATATTGTCAAACAATTGCCAAATTGACATATCAAATCTCAATAAAAACAAAATTGAAAAATAGTGAGTAGAAAGCGAACAATATTCTTCACAAGTTTTGTTTTTACAGTAAAGTAAAATTCTAAATACAAAAAATAATTGTGTTTACGGGAAGTTGAAGAACGTGTTATAATTAAAAAATAATTGTCATAAAACAAGAAAAAGTGTTACCCATCTTCATGATTTTACCCTATGGGATGTGGAAACAAGTTTTTCCTATCGCATGACCTAATTCAACATTTACAACAACAACATGTAATGTTCCTCTCACAATAAGGGGATTCAGATCGGAGAGACTCATGGCCAAAAAGGTGAAACAAAATATAGATATTTAGGTCTCCAAGGGGATTGGGAGATAATTTGAGATGAGTATGTTCAAGAGTTGAAAAAAATACCATATTCATCTTTAGGAGGAAGAAGATAGTCTCGTTTCGATTTCTAATAAGATAGGAGGAACTTATGAGGCAAAGATAGGGTATCGAATCTTGATTTCAACAACAAATCATCCTTGCATATGGGGGTGGGACAAAATTTTGAAGGTTAGGGCCTAAAAAAAGAACAATTTTTTTATTTTTTGGCCTTACAGAACAAAGCATTTACGTGGAAGGCCATGCAAAAAGGAGCAATCCAAGGTCCTAAGATCTGTGCACTTTTCTTTAGAGTAGAAGAAACCACAACACACCTTTTTTCCCACTATGTATTTTCAAAACATGTGTGGAAAGGTATAAGCCATTGGTTGAGTCTAATAAATCTTTGGAATGAGGACTCGATTGAACTTTGTCTACATGACTAGTATTGATGCTCAAAATATAAACAATATAGAGCCATTTCCTATCTAGTATTGTGGGGTTTGTGGCTAGCCCGAAATGGTAGAATTTTTTTAGGTACACAAATACCTACTTTTTAGGTATCCTCACAAGTAGTGGTTCTCTTCATCTTCTATTGGATTGGGGCCATTCATACCCTATTTAATGGAACACAGACCGAGGATGTCCACACATTACAATGCAAAGTATGTTTAGGTGTCTCAAAGTATGTTCCCAAGCATATTAAGACTTTGAGGTAACATCATAAAGCATGTCAAGAGGTTCCTTAATGGAATTTTAAGAACTTTATACTCATTTTTCACAAGTTTTTGCAAGGAATCCAATGTTACACTCTATTTGCGGGTTCGATAAACACAAACTAAGGTCACTGTAAAAAAAATAAATCATTTGAGCATAAAAAAAGAGGTCTCTATTGGAAGCAGACCCAAAGATGTAGCCAAAATTGGGTGAAATCCGTTATCAAACTTCTGTATGTGATATTATCATTGTTGTTCATTTTTTGCTGAGTTATTTGTAAATATTTTATCATGAAAGTGTATTTGGTTAGATGTAAATTGCAAACAATCAAGCGATCATTATTATTTCTAAGATCAAGTAGATGTTTATATGTATTTAAAAGCTAATATCTAAGGATGTTTCAGATCAAGTTGGTATCAAAGCGAGGTTTGGCAACTTTTTGTGAGTTAATTCTTACAAGAGACAAACTCAAACTTGGTAAATGAAAGATTGAAAGTTATCAGTCTATAATCGAAAGAAGACTTCGTAAACATAAGATGGATTTCGAAGGAAAGGAAGGAGAAGACCCTCCCATGAGTCCAAAATAAATTATGGATATACTTCTTTCGATGAGAGCGATAATAGATAATTTGCAATGGATAATTAAAAATACCGTAAGTGAAGAATCTTCATTTAAAGGAGAATTAGGAGACGAAGGTGGTGGAACTTTAGAGACCCCTTCACCATCCTCATCATCATCTTCTTCTAAGAGAAAAAAAAAAACTTGAAACAAAAATAATCATGAAAACATATAATATTTACTGTTGAATCTTCTTTGAATGATATTATACCCTTCATACCCAAGTTTATGAACTATCATTTCATGCATTGGATTGAACTGTTTTTCCTTAAAGCTTGTTCATAAGAATCTTAGGAACCATAAATTTAATTGCCTTTAGATTTGTGCCCAATCACAATACCTTGATTTTCAAAGAGATCTTATGTAATACTATTTCCAAATTTACTCAACATTTAAAGTTAAAGTATATTCTTTGGAGGAATTTTTCAAGTATGGGGTTATTGTCACCCTAGTCGCATTGGGGAGTTTGTCACACTCGTAGCATTCACCAACATAGGATGATGTTCATTTCAAAAATAGTATTAAATATTTTAAATTAAAAAACTATGAATAGATGTCTACAATAAATGCATGTGTTTGTTCATTTGCTCATATTGAACACCATAGGATGTTACTTGGCGCACTTGTGACAATGTTTGTGGTTTAATTCTATTTTTCTAGAATGAGTACAATGGGGGAAGATTATTACGTGACCCTGAAAGTGGGAGTGGTGTGTCCAATGACGACGATAGTGGTGCATCCAACGATGACAACAAGAAATCTTATCGTAGGTTTTCCATGAAGTGGCGTTTGGATAAGAACCCTAACAACAGGAAGGAGGAAAAGGCTAACTTCAAGCGTATTTCAGAGGATTATGAGGTATGTATGCAATAATGTTCCCTCATCGTTAAAAATTATACTGAATCTTTTGTTATGGTCCTCTAGTTATCTACGTGTTCTAGTTTTTGTTGAATTATCGTTTTTATAGAAGTTATCTTCAAATGGTGGATTGCTTTGGTTTTCATTTACAGAAAAAAATCATTATTTATTGCCTAAATATTGTGAGAAGAATAGATTGTTCAAACTGTCAAATGCATGTTTCAGATTCTTCTCTGTTTCTGCTCTATGGATGTTACAACGAGGGCGACTGCCATTAGAATCTAGTTGTCTTTATCCTTTGTGTAATAGACCATATTTGGAAGTAAGATTGTAATGTTTCATCCTTCAAAATAACCAAATTTATAGTTAATACCCCAGTTATTCAAGTAATACCTCGTAGGAGCACTATTCCAAGGTATTAGAGGGTTTAACAACAACCTTAGCATGTAAAGAAATTTAGGGTTTCACAGCAACTTAACACACTCAGAAATTGAGGAATTTTCTCAGACTTCTCTCAGTTTGAGTCCTCTTTGTGAGGAAACCAAGTCGATTCAAAGGGTTTTAATTAGTCGGATGGGTCATAGTTGTGAGTCTGATGCAGCCTCGAGTCCAGAAAAAAAGAACTCATTTTGATTTCTTTTTTGACGGAATTTCGCACGAGACACATATAAAATGTTCATAATCTGGACTATTTTTGACCCAATTTTGCACTAGACAACCAATAGACATATAAACTATTCAGAATATGGGCTAGCCGAAACTTTTCGGCGTTCACCAACCACAAATTTACGGCTGTGCTAGTAGTAATTTCAACCAATAGGGTTGAGAAACTTAATGGTTTTTCTTAAAAACTTAAAGATGTAAATGTAAGGGCATGTGGGGTTGTAATGTTTGACTACTATCCATTGTTTCTAAGTTGGATATCTTGATACAACAAATAAATAATAAATTTTTAATAAAAAAACATTATTTATATATCTTTTTAATATGTATATACTATATAAATGATAGATTTCTTATTAATGTTTTTTAGATTATTTAAAATGGGTAGTGAAGTATATAGTTATAATAGTAGTAATTTATTTTTGTAGTAATCTTCCATTTTCAATGAGTAAGTTGATAGGGTTTGATATGGGGCTCGTGGGTTTTCAGAGGGGATCTGAATGGATTATTTTGAAACCTAGGGGTTGGGGAACAAGCTAGACTACTGTGAGGTAGTTTGTGAACTGGTGCAATATGGGTCAGACCTATTAGACTACGTGGAAACTTTTGTCCAAGGGATCCTGAAAGTTTTGAAGGACACTGGAGTGAAAGGGATAAGTTATGACACAAGGATTGCAAAGGTGGAGGCCCCTAAGGGTTACTCAAAAGATAAAATAATTCCTAGGGTTTATGTCTATGCAATGGATTTGAGGGTATTGTCAGAAGGAAAATATGGATATGACAATATCATTTACTCCTACTGGACAAACGAGTCGTAAATGCAAGGAGACCAGATGACCACGCTAGTGGAACGATTCCCCCAAAAAATGGATTTTATCACACATTCAATTCAAGATCATCTTATGGATCTTTACCTACTAGAAAATTCTCAATCAATAGCCACTTGACCATTGGGTGGACCATATTCATAGGTAAGAAGAAACCCTTCAAACATTCCTTGTTTTGAAGAACAAATCTGTGGCTACAATCTCTATAGGGTGGAAACTCTATATACATCAGGGTTTATTAGTAGCCTCCTAGAACTTCCAGATTTTACCGGAATTGTTCTTTGGTCTCCGGGGATGCGGAAACAAATGCACCAAAGATACCAAAGAAAAGGGAAAAGGTGATCAAGAGGAAGGAAGAACGAGTAAAAATGAATGTGGGAGAGGATTTGAGGGTGGAGGAGGTTTTGTACTTTATGGGGAAAAGTCCTCTAGCATGATTCTTTGGAGTTTCTCTCTTGGAGGTCACCCTTCGGGGTTGGATAAAATGTAACTAGGAAGCTACGTTAGGCTATCACCATACTTTCCATATTTTGAGGAAGGGATGGTTAAGCTTCATTTTCAATTCAGACGAGGATGCAATAAGGATACTAGGTGCTAGGTGGTTTCGGCTCATGTCTTTTAAGCTCACAAATATGGCATCCATGTTTCGAACCTCATGAGGAGGTGACCAAGATGACCCTCATATGAGAAAATCTTCTAGGATCCCCCTAGAGATATGGAATGAAAAATTTCTATGGGATCTAGAGAATTATCTCAGTAGAACCCTTCTGATAGATCTATCATAAAAATATAGTGTGCATTGATCAGTGGTTATGATTTTGGTGAATCTGGATCTATCGAAGGGGTTAACATAAAGCATGGATGTAAAGGTGGGTGATTGGGAGTATACTCAACTCATGGACTATGTGGATGTTCCCTTATGGTTTGTTAGATGCCATGGGGTTGGTCATGTCAATGAAAACTGCACTAATAACTTTTTCAAGAATGTTTGGTAGAAGAAGGAGGGGGGGCACTCCATCTTTATGGATTTAAGAGGAAAGACTCACTGGGTTAGTAACCATATTTTGAGGAATGTAGGGTTTTCAAACTTCGAACAAAGGGTGTATACTACTAATATTTTGGATCCCTTAGTGTCGTGGACAAGCCTAAGAGGGTTTGTAATGTACCTCAAAATTTCCATAAAAAAATATTTTCTAAGAGACATTAATCTCCGATTTTCTTTTAATAAATTAACAGTTCACAACAAGCCATCCTAGCTCCCGTCCTAAATCTCTTTGAGGTAATTTATATGCCACGCTCAGACACTACCACACAAATTTAACTTAATTTGAGAAGCATAGATTCTATCCTTCCCTTCATACACACACAACCCCCACATATATATATATATATATATATATATATATATATATATATATATATATATATATATATATATATATATATATATATATATAAGTAGGTAGTGTACTAGGCTTAGGATTTATAGTCCCTTTCTTTCCATTAGTCGAGAGTTCCTATGTTTGCGTGTGAGACCATTTATTTGACCTTACAAAACATTTCATACATCAAATATAAGGTAAAGGAGTCGGGACTATAACCCTTAGCAGAATGTAAAAAGGTATGATATAAGGACTATATCCATAATCCTCGTTTGACATGATATTAACTCAACACTATTTAATCGAAGTCCCAAATGAACGGTGGTATAATTATAGTGAATGGTTGGTATGGGCATATTCCAAGTAACCAAAATGTAAAAGGGAATGATAATGACTTCGTAATTTTATTGATGAGGAAACGATGTTCTACAGTGACGAGGACTGAAGACTCTGCATCACCATTAAATGGCAATTTTGTATTATGCGAATTACGATGTTCTCACCTGGGATTTCATCCAACCGAGATGTGCCAACTCTGTTGTTATCACATGGTCCAGCTACCCTTCGTACCATTAGCATTTAAAGTGTGTAGTTAAGGCTCATCAAGGGTTTAATGTGTTCATTGTTTTGTTGTGGAGTTCCCTCGAAAAGATCTGCGTATTGTTTTCTCAGGTGTAGGCTGTCAAAACGGGGTAACATTAATCGGTGGGCTGCTATCGCCATCCAATCTCCCTAGTAAGAACTCGTTCCCTAAATTCTTGTTGTTAAAGTGGCTCGACACTCTATTATAGTGGAAGGACCCTCGTAAACAAAAATTCCCATTTATTCTTACTTGAGTCTCCCATTAATATTACTCTGTATAACTTCCATGAGTTAAATTATATTTTCTGGATGAGTAGAAACTTTCAGTGGACTTAATCTCTGACTTCTTGAGAGGTATTGGCGCCCCATCCCCTTATCCCAACTTTAGAGAAATTATTCCTGCAGGGGGTTTTAAGGATAAAATTATATCCTATGGTTTCATACTGTCTAACATCGATATCCTCTACGGTCTCTTTCTAGATGTAAGTCGAACCTGTTGTTAAGTCTTTCTTGAGGTTATGTGTGGTTTTTAGATGAGAGATAAAAGTTTCCTTACTGGCTATATCATAAATCATTGTATTTTCTTTATTCCCCTTTATAAAGGAGAAAATCTATCTTTCTGAAATTGTTGCTACACTCTACCCAGTGTGGCTAAGGAAAGTGATTTCTACATTTGCAACCAATCTTCCAAACCAAAACTCACGACATACCATGTTGAAGATTTATGAAACCTCTTGCGTTATTTACGTTTTCTTCTATCATTATCGTGGTCTAGGAATGCCTTTTACATTATCTATAATCTGGTTCAGTAATGGTTCCACTCCAACGTTTATTCTACACTTTGCTTCTCGGCCTTCTTGCGCCGCGTGTTGTATACAATTTATATATTAACTGTTAGCACAATTGATTTATTCATTGCAAATATATATTAGATTTCGTGATTGGTATCGTTCACTAATGATGGGCCCCTTTGGCTGTGAGGGTACCTATCAAGTGGACCTTGTCCCCTTCCACTCCTTCCGGGTTCATGGATGACATCCATATATATGAGAAGAGAAAGGTTGGCCTGCCCTATGGCCTGAGTTAAGTACTAATTTAGGATGAACTATTTTTTATTACTTTCATTCTATTGAAATTTATCATTTGACTTATATTTTTTTTTTTGTAATGAATACTAATGTAAACCTATACTTCCTTCCAGGGTTTTGACCATGTGCAATTATGGGTGTTGGTTCTTATCAAAGGTGAAAAAGGTACTTGATTTCCCTTATAAAATCTTCAAGATTTCAAGCACTTTGAAGGACATGACTTCAATTTAGTTTTAAAGAAGTTTGGTATTTACGTTCGATTTCCTGTAATGGCTAGAAAAAGAATTAGGAGAATTCCCAAAGGCATTCTGGGTATTTCCAGGGAAGTTTCCTATGTGTAATAACTCCTTTGGAGATTACTTTACAGGAACTTTCCTTATCTAATTATAATAAAGTAAGGATTGTTGCATAGTTTTATTCATCAATCTGGTTTCCCCTGTACATAAAATTTCATCATCGGGACTGTCATCCTAACTTGCATAATCAGCATCAAAAGTCTATATCTTCCTCATTGTAGGGTAACAAAGTGTATTTTCTTCCTTATTTTCGATTTAAACTTAGCAAGGATATGATTGAAGGTATGGTCTTACTCAATATATTTACTGTATAGTCCTTCACTTATAGGCTTGTAAGGATATGACCTTGTGTACATGACTACACTTTTTAATTTCAATTACACTATAGGTAAATAAATCTTGGACTGCAATACAAATAATTGGGAGGCTTTTAGATTCTTTATTTAGTATTTCCTTCATACAATTGTAATTACCTGTCTAATGGAACAATTGATTACTTATATAAGATAGGAACAGGTCTGTATATATCTATGTATTTTCTATGCAAGACATTCAAAGACTTGATTCTCTGTATAAAGAAGTTATATAACTTATATCTATGCATGTATTCACATGTCTTAGTAGAGGTTACAATGACCAAAATATTAACTAGTTAATGGTTGTATAAATACAGATAGACAGTCCCATTTGACTATGGGTTTAAGTCTGGCAGGATTGAAGTTAGATATAAGTATGCATATCTAAATATCCTCCTTCAATTAATAAAATGACTCTTGAGCCTGTAAGAATTTCAATAAAAATAGTTCACCCAACAACATATATATTCATAACTGTCTTCCATATAGTCACATAAATCTATCGTGAATTCCTATACTAGTAGGGTTTCATTTTGAATTGGGGTTTTTGGTCTGTACAGGTTGGAAAACAATAGAGGACTTGAATACATTGTCCGCATATGAACTTATGCTAGATTGACACTTCCAGAATTCGTATTTGTTTCCGTTTGATTACTTTATACAAGAGAACCATGTCCTTGGCACGATTTATATAATGTACAATGGTTTTTTTACATAGTTTGCTACTTACATTCTATTCCTACCACAGATAGATTACTCAAGCATTTTATCAATCCATTAATTATAATAAAATAACACTATTCCTGTAACAAAAATCTTACTGTGGTACTATAGATGTAGTTTTTAATCAACAAAATTATTTCCACAAGTAATCTACAACAACTCTATAATTCCATCTAGTACATATGACTGTAAGGTAATCATTTAGAATAATAACACATAGAACCATTTCAATGGCACAAATTCGATAAGGGAAATTAGAGAAACATATCTAGATGAATGTTGGGACAACAGAAGGAACAACCATGTTCCTCCCAACCTTAGAACATGGTAGTCATATCACTTGTCATGTTCACCCCTTAGCCTAACCATGAATCCATGAGGGCTAACTCGGAACTCCTCCTTGGCAGATTCTTTTCAACTTCAACCAATCTCCTCCTTGCCTCACACTCACAAAGTAGTGTTCATAATAGCAAGAGGTAATTTCTTTTCCCGGCATACTTGGCAATGTCCTGCCTCCTCTAATATGCTATATATGCAAAGTCCTTTTTGCCTAAGTCTTTTCCACCCTTTGGGATTTTTCGCAGCTTTCCAAATCCTTGATTTTCAAGGGCCGCCAATGGCCAAATCCTGGATTTGCCACTTTTAATAATTATCCGTGAGGTAGTTCCAACATGTTCCCCACTCATGGAGTCATGGTCAGCTGATTTCAACATGGCAGTTTCATTTGTCCTCCAACAATAAATATAAAACATTTTGTTTCATACAAGTGTCATAGTCAAATAGTTAGTTGGGTCAAATCATATCTCTTCCCAACAATCATAATTATTAATTACACTTAACCAAATTCAAAATTTGGAATTGCCATAAATGGTAAAAATTCTCCAATTTTGAATTTACCAAAAACATAAATATTTTTCCTAAGAAATTTAAAATTCAAAAATAATTTATTTTTGGGGATGTCACATCCTTTCCCCCTTCAATAAAACACTGTCCTCAGTGTTCGTTCCTTTCTTGGAACAATATTGGATGAGATTTCTGCAATTCTCCCTCCAACTCCCAAGTGGGCTCCTCATAACTAAAGTGCTTCCATTTCACCTTTACCTGAGCGACGACTCTGTTTCAAAGTGTTATTTCTCTCCAGTCTAGAATGCGCAAAGGTTCCACCTGGAACTCGCCTTTTGTTTCCACCTGCACCAATTTCCAATCGATCATGTGAGTATGATCATGAACATAATTTTTCAACAAGGAAACATGAAAATACATTATGAATTTTTAGATTAGCTAGAAGTGCAAGTTGGTATGCTACGGGTCCAATTTGAGCTAGTATCTCAAAGGGCTCACAAAACCTTGGTGCCAACATGGCACAGTTCTAGTGTTTTAGTGAAATCTTTTGGGACTTGATTTTCAAGTAAACATGATCTCCCACTTGAAACTCCAAGTGTCTTGTTTTCAGGTCGGCATAACTTTTTTGTCTGTCATGTGCCTCTTTCAAGTTCTGTTGTACTTTTATTACCCTATTTTCCATTTCTTGGAGAATCTCCGGTCCAACCATAAGTATGTCAACCAGGTTATCCCAACTAATTGGAGTCGTGCACTTTCTGTCGTACAGTACCTCGAAAGGGATTAACTTAGCCGAAGTTTGGTACCCATTGTTATATGCAAATTCTACCAAGTGTAGGTAGTCTTCCCATTTGTTCAGTTTTGTTCTTACATACATGCAGAGCATATCCTCTATGATTTGGTTCATTCTTCCATTCTGTCCATCCATTTGTGGATGATAACTCGTACTAAAATTCAAATTAGTATTTAGCCCTGCAAACAATTATTTCCAAAAAGAAGATGTAAATTTTACGTTTCTATCTGAAATCACCATTTTAGGAATACCATGCAGTATAAAAATTTCTTTCATAAATATTTCAGCAATATTTATAGCTTTAAAAGTAGACTTTAGAGGAATAAGGTGTGTAGACTTATTGAGTTTATCGATTACAACCACAATCGAGTCATTTTGTTTCTGAGTTTTAGGAAAACTTGTAATAAAGTCTAGAGATATGGTCTCCCATTTCCATTCTGGTATTGGTAATGGCTGTAGTAGGCCGGATGGATGTTGTTGTTCAACCTTAACCTGCTGACAATCTTGGCACCTAGACAAGTACTCTATTGTTTCTCCCTTCATCTTAGGCCAAAAAAATAGTTTTCTAAGTGTTTTTATCATTTTCTGGTATCCTGGATGGCCATAATACGGTTTCTTATGCACTTTGTCCAAAACTGTTATCTTTAACTTTGTTGAAATGGTATGTAAAGTCTTTTTTTTAAATCATGATAGTCCATTTATGTTGATACTCAAATCTGGTTTATCTGAGTTTGTAGTACTGTTTTGTAATTCTTCCATTATCTTAGTGTAATTTTCGTCATTAATACATGTCGTCCTTATTCTTTGCTCTAGATCACTTTCTGTCCTGTTGATATTTATCTCAAATAACCCATGGACTCTTCTGCTTAAAGCATCTGCTACCTTATTTTCCTTACCCTTGATATGTTTTACCTCAAAGTCGAATTCACTCAAAAAGGGTAGCCACCTTGATTTCCTTGCATTAAGATCTAGTTAGCTAAACATATATTTCTCACTGCTATTATCCGTCAATAACAAAAAAAAAATGCCCATTATGTAGTGTTGCCACAATTTTAACGTGTGTATTACTGTTGCCAATTCTAAGTCACGAGTGACGTAGTTTCATTCATGTTATTTTAATTTCTGGGACTCATAACAAATAACGTGTCCTTCTTGAGTTAGGACACCACCTAGTCCTTCTTTACTCACATCAACACCGACGATAAAGTCTTTATCTAGGTCTTCTACCTTTAAAATGGGTGTGGTTGTCAAATTCCTTCAATTTGTTAAAACTATCTTGATACTTTTGTGACCAATTAAACTTGGTCCCTTTCTTTTGTAATGACGTGATGGGGTAGGCTATTTTGGAAAACCCCTCTATAAATATGCGATAATATCCAGTGATTCCCATGAACAACTAGATATCCGCTACGTCTTTAGGTACCAGGCATTCCATGATGGCTCTTATTTTCTCAGGGTCGACTACAATGCCTTCTGCAGAAATTACATGTCCAAGGTACTATATTTTCTTTTGATAAAAATCACACTTATCAAATTTAGCATACAGTTTGTGCCTCCTCAAAGTTTGCAAAACTATTCTTAAGTGTTCTTTGTGTTCTTTTTCTATTTTACAATAGACCAAAATATTGTCAATAAATACCATTATAAACTTGTCTAAGTACTAACTGAAAATATTGTTCATAAGACACATGAACGTGGTTGGTGCGTTAGTGAGTCTGAAAGGTATAATTATGATTTCATAGTGTCCATATCTTGTTCAAAAGGTTGTTTTGCTCATGTCTTCATCTTTTATCCTAACTTGATGATAACCGGATCCTAAATCCAACTTTGAAAATATCTTGGCCCCACCTACTTGATCAAATAGATCATTTATCCTAAGTAAGGGGTACTTGTTCTTGATAGTCATTTTGTTCAATTGTCTATAATCGATACATAGTCTCAGAGTATCGTCTTTATTTTTCACAAAGAGGACTGGTGCTCCCCATTGTGATACACTCAGTCTGATATACTCTTTGTCCAACAATCTATGTACCTGTATTTTTAATTATGTCAATTCAGGTAAACTCATTCGGTAAGGAGCTCTAGAGATAGGGGTTGAACTAGGTAGCAAGTCTATGGAAAAATCTATTTTCCTTCTAGGGTGTAATTCAGGTATTTCATCAACAAATACATCTCTAAATTCCCGTAGAACAACAAAGTCTTCCAAGTTGGGCTTATCTTCTTTTTCTAACAGATTATTTATTTGGATAGCGTAAACTTGACAACCCATTCTCATGCATTTCTTGAATTTCATTTCCATGACATGTGTAACTAATATTGGTTTTGGTATACCTTGGGCTGTTTTATTAGTGTCATAATCATCTTTATACTGAAGTGTCTTTGCATAACAATCTAGTATTTCATTGTGCTTTTCTAACCAATCCATTCTGATAATCACATCATAAGATCCTAGTAGTAGAATGTTCAGATTTGTTCGTATGTTCTGACCATCTAAACTGAACTCAAAATAGGAAATAAAATCAACCACTTTCCTTTTAGTTAATGTTGCTAATTGTACCAACCATGATTTTGCATGTTTCATTGTTTTGAGTTTATTTGAATCTACCACACCACGAGTGATATAACTTAACATAGCTCCAGGATCAATTAAAACACAGATTTGAGTGTTATTGATTTTACCTTCAATTTCCACCATAGAGGACTGGTGGTCGACTTGCCGACCGTCTATGGCTGCATTGATTAGATGCAAGCTTGTACCCACATCACCCACCATCGAGGCTTCCTGCAAATTATGGACAACAATTCTGTTTTCTGAATTTAAACATGGATAGTTCCTCCTCAGATGAGGTTCTCCACATTCCCAACACTTTAATAGTTCCCGGGGGTTGTCCCCAAACTTCTTTGTTCCTAGGTTTACCAGTTTACTGCCTCCTTGCGTGCTTGGATGGTTTGAGTGAAAATATTTTCTAGAAAATCTTTTTGTTGCATTCCGATAAGGGGCTAGCTGGTATCCCTTCTTACACTGGTTCATTTGGTCTTGTTTCTTATCCTTCCAAGCTTTGGGAAACTTTGCTCGTTGTTTATATTTTTCATAGCACATTCATGCTTTCTTGAATACTTCACTCAAGGACTTGGGGTTGTCAAACTCAATTATGTCCCTGTAATATTGTGGTAAACAACTTAGGAACTGCTAGATTTTTATCTTGTCCTCCCGAATATAAGGTACAAACCTTAGTAGTTCTAAGAATTTGTTTATAGGATCCTCCATCATCATCTGACCAAGTCGTAATTCATAGAATTATTTTATTTTCCTTTCATAGTATCTTTTGGATAGGTATTGTTTCTTGAAATATTTATTAAAGTTAGACCATTCCAGTTGTTTCTCTTTTAGGCCTTTGGCCAATTTTAGATCTTACCACCAAATGTTGGCTTTTTCTTTTAGATTGTAAATGGCCATTCTGAACTTCATGTTGTTGGAATAGTTGTATATTTGGAAATACTTTTTGATGTCTAATAACCATGCCTCAACTTTCTCCCCTGTTCTGGATTCTCCATCAAAGGTAGCTGGTTTAATTTTCTTAAATTCCCCTTCAAGGTGGTCTACTTGTTTTCTTTTTTTGTCTATTTTTGTTTTGTCCTCAGCTGAAGGTGTACCTTCAAACGAACTGTCTCCTTTTTCTACTTCAGGCCTAGAATTCTTGGAGGCCCTTTTGCTGACCGCTTCTTCATTATTATCATCCTTTGGGATTTTCTTCATCACTATACTGCGCAGTAGGAATTCATTTATCTCTTGTCGTTCATGTTGTGCCTTCTTCAATTTTTTATTGTCGGCTTCAAAAACCTGCAACTCAACAATGAGATTCCTCATCATTTCCAGAACTTCAGTAGGTGAGTTTTCGTCACTATTCTGTCTCTGATTTTCAGGAATTCCTTGTTCAGGATTCCCATCAAGTCTGATCTCTGCGTCATCTTGTGCTGCCATGATCAACACTAAACAAAAAAGAGTTTTTTGTTTGTAACAGTAACGGTTTATTAGTTTTGCATAAACATAAATATATGCTAAGTAATTAATTTGGCCCTGTTCAAGGTCTAAGTGTTGTAACCTTTTCTCTGATACCATATGTAATGTACCTCAAAATTTCCATTATTTTTTTTTTCTAAGGGACATTAATCTTCGATTTTCATTTAATAAATTTGTAGTTCAGAGGAAGACATCTTAGTTCATGTCCTAAATATGTATGAGGTAATTTATATGCCACACGAAGACACTACCACACTAGTTTAACTTAATTTGAGAAGCTTAGGTTTTTTCCTTCCCTTCATACTCAAACTACTCCCATATATATATATGTAGTATAGTAGGCTTAGGATTTATAGTCCCTTTCTCTCCCTTAGTCGAGAGTTCCTATGTTTGTGTGCGAGAGCATTTATTTGACCTTAGAGAAAAGTTCATACATCAAATATAAGGTAATGGAGTCGGGACTATATCCCTTAGAATAATGTAAAAAGGTATGACATAAGGACTATATCCCTAATCCTCATTTGACTTGATCTTAACTCAACATTATTTTAATGAAGTCCCAAATGAACGATGGTTTAACTATAGTGAACGGTTGGTATGGGCGTATTCCAAATAACCATAATGTGAAAGGGACTAATAATCACTTCGTAATTTTCTTGATGAGGAAAGGATGGTCTACTTTCAGGAGGAGTTAAGACTCTGCATCACCATTAAATGACAGTCCTGTATTATGCAAATTACGATGTTTTCACCTAGGTTTTCATCCAGCCGAGACACACCAACTCTGTTCTTATCACATGCTCTAGCTACCCTTCGTACTATTAGCATTTACAAAATGTAGTTAAGGCTCATCAAGGGTTTAATGTTTTCACTATTTTTTTGTGGAGTTCCCTTGAAAAGCTCTGCATATTGTTTTCTCAGGTTCAGGCTGCCAAAATGGGGTAACATTAACTAGTGGGATGCTATCACCATCCACTCTCCCTGGTAAGCACTCGTTCCATAACTTTTGGTTGTTAAAGTGGCTCGAATATCTATTATAGTGGAAGGACCCTCATAAAAAAAAAATCCCATTTATTCTTACTTGAGTCTCCCATTAATGTTACTATGTATAACTTCCATGAGTTAAATTATGTTTTCTGGATGAGTAGAGACTTTTCGTGGACTTAATCTCTGACTTCTTGAGAGGTATTGGTACCCCATCCCCTTATCCTGACTTTAGAGAAATTACACCTGCAGGGGGTTTTAAGGGTAAAATTAAATCCTATGGTTTCATACTGTCTAACATCGATATCTTCTACGATCTCTCTGTAGATGTAAGTCGAGGCTTTCTGTTAAGTCTTTCTTGAGGTTATGCATGGTTTTTAGACGAGAGATAAAAGTTTCCTTACTAGGTATATCATAAATCATTGTATTTTCTTTCTTCCCCTTTATAAAGGAACAAATCTATATTTCTGAAATCATTGCTATGCTCTACCCAGTGTGGCTAAGGAAAGTGATTTCTACATTTGCGACCAATCTTCCAAACCAAAACTCATGGCATACCATGTTGAAGATTTATGGAACTCGTTTTGTTATTTACGTTTTCTTCTATCATTATCGTGGTTTAGGAATTCCTTTTACATTATCTATAATCTGGTTCAGTAATGGTTCCACTCCAACGTTTATTCTACACTCTGCTTCTCTGCCTGCTTGTGTCGCATGTTGTATACAACTTATTCATTACAAATATATATTAGATTTCGTGATTGGTATCATTCACTAATGATGGGCCCCTTTGGCTGCGAGGGTACCCATCAGGTAGACCTTGTCCCCTTCCACTCCTTTCAGGTTCATGTGTGACATCCATAGATATGCACAGAGAAAGATCAGCCTACCCTACGACCTAAGTTAAGTACTAATCTAGGATGAACTCTTTTTGATTACTTTCGTTCTGTTGAAATTTATCATTCGACT
>JZKD02S1694105.1:0-17313 GCA_000966675.3 Picea glauca | reverse complement strand
GTGTTCTATATCCAAGATGAAAAATAGGGCAGTTGGGGCCTAAAATATATCCATTCTTTAGACTCTCCTTGGTAGCCAAGTCACTTTGGACCTAATAACCAAGGATATATATGGAGCACTATGATAAAACAAAATTTTATGGCCCTATACAATATTCTATCTTGGATGCAAAATAAGGCCAAGTCTTGGACAAATGGATCTCTACATTGGAAGGCTCCAATGTCGTCCATTAACTTAATTCAAATTATATTAGCTTAGAAATTTGGAGATGTAACAATGTTTAGGGTGGGTTGGATGCTGATAAGGGATGTGGAAACATATTTTTCCTATCTCATGACCTAATCCAACATTTACAACAACAACATGTAATGTTCCTCTCACAATAAGGGAATCCATATTGGAGAGACTCATGGACACAAAGCTGAAACAAAATATAAATATTTACGTCTCCAAGGGGATTGGGAAATAATTTGGGATGAGTATGATGAAGAGTTGAAAAATACCATATTCGGATTTAGGAGGAAGAAGATAGTCTCATATGGATTTCTAATAATATAGGAGGAACTTATGAGGCAAAGATAGGGTACTGAATCTTGAGGTCAACAGAAAATCGTCCTTCCATATGTGGGTGGGAAATTTTTTTGAAGGTTAGGGCTTGAAAAGGAACAAACTTTTTATTTTTTGGCCTTACAAAAAAAAGTATTTACCTAGAAGGCCATGCAAAAATGAGTATTCCAAGGTCCTAAGATCTGTGCACTTTTATTTAGAGCAGAAGAAACCACAACACACCTTTTTTCCCATTATGTATTTTCAAAACATGTGTGGAAAGGTATAAGCCATTGGTTGAGTCTAATAAATCTTTGGAATGAGGACTCTATTGAACTTTTTCTACATGACTAATATCGATGCTCAAAATATAAACAATATATAGCCATTCCCTATAAAGTGTGTCAAGATGTCCCTTGATGGAATTTTAAGAAATTTATACTCATTTTTCACGATTTTTGCAAGGAAGCCAATGTTACAATATGTTTTTGGGTTCGATAAACACAAAAGAAGGTCATTGTAAAAAAAATCATTTGAGCATCAAAAAAGAGGTCTCTATTGGAAGTAGACCCAAAGATGTAGCCAAAATTGGGTGAAATCCATTATCAAACTTGTGTATGTGATATTATCATTGTTGTTCATTTTGTGCTCATTTATTTGTAAATATTTTATCATGAAAGTGTATTTGGTTATATACGTGTTTCACATGTAAATTGCAAACCATCAAGCGATAATTATTATTTATAAGATCAAGTAGATGTTTATATGTATTTAAAAACTAATATCTAAGGATTTTTTGGATCAAGTTGGTATCAGAGTGAGGTTTGACAAGTATTTGTGAGTGAATTCTTACAAGAGACAAAATCAAACTTGGGAAAGGAAATCTTGAAACTCATAATTCTAAGATCGAAAGAAGACTTCGTAAACATAAGATGGATTTTGAAGGAAAGGAAGGAGAAGACCCTCCCATGAGTCCAAAATAAATTATGGATATACTTCTCTCAATGAGAGAGATAATAGATAATTTGCAATGGAAAATTAAAAATACTATAAGTAGAGAATCTTCATTTAAAGGAGAAGTAGAAGACAAAGGTGGTGGAACTTTAGATACCCCTTCACCATCCTCATAATCATATTCTTATAAGGAAAGAGAACATTCTTCTCATAAAAATAAGTCCTCTAAGAAGTATAGCCATAATCCCCCTTTATTAAAATTGGATGTAAAGTTTGAATTGTCGACCTCTGATGGAGAATTGAATGCCGATAAATTGGAGAGCTGAATCAAGAAAATAGAGGTATATTACAGGGTTCAAAAGATCATGGACAAAGCTACAAGGATACAGTTAGTTGCTCTTCAACTAAGTGGAACAACCTTAATATGGTGGGAGAGTAAGATTCAAGTTGATCTTGTTCAAAAGGGTAAAACCGTCTCTTCTTGGGATAAGTTTACTAAGGCTATCATAAAAAAATTATATCCATTGACTTATATGAAAACAAAAATGGTAGAATAGCAACATCTAAGGTAGGGTAAATGCCATAATATTCAAGCATATACACAGGAATTCAAATAGAAGGAATTATCCTTAGGGATTCGGTTGTATACCCATGAAACTCTTCTAAAATGTATTGGTGGAATGCACTCATATCTTCGTCACGCTATTTTAATGTTTAACCCTACTAACATGGATAAAGTGTCAGTACAAAATACACATATGGAGGCTAGTAAGGGTAAGCATGCAACCAAAGTTAAGAATCCATTCAAGCTTGAAAATAAATCGAAAGGTAAATGGAAAAGTAATAAATCAACTACGGTAAAGAAAGTTAAGGGAATAACTCCATGTTTCCACTATAAGAAAAAGGGACATGAGGATTCACAATTTTGGAAGCTACATCCAGAATTATGACAGAAGAATTTCAAGGATAAAGGGAAGAAAAATACTATTGCATCAACTCATTAGGATCTAGGGTCAGATTCCATGGATAAATATAAGATAATGGAAATGGGAAGAAAAGGTATATCAACTATCAATTTTAATTCTTCAGTTCAATCCGCTAAATTGGAAAGCGATACTAACCAAAAGAAGAGCAACAAGCTTTTTCATGTCAGAGTTATAGTTAAGAATACAAAGGTAGATACTTTTTATGAGAGTGGATCTCAATTTAACTTAATATTTGAAGCAATTGTTAAGAAGCTAGATTTGAATATGACACCTCATAAAAATCATTATCCATTAGGATGGGTATGTGAAGATTCTAAGCTGGAAGTGAATAAACAGTGTAAGATATGATTTCCAATTACAACTAAGTTCTTTGACGAGGATGAGTTAGATGTTGTGCCTCTTGAAATGTGTGGGATTGTCTTGGGTAGTCCATATATATTTGACAGGAGGGCTATATTCTATCACAAAAAGAATAAATATCATCTTTTCAACTATAGGGTCGAATTTATTATCAGAGCTTATCATATCAAAACAAATGTTTCTTTAGTGAGCATAGGGAAAATGAAGAGACTCGTCAACACAATTAAATATTTTGTTCTCATGATAGTAAAACATAAAGAAGAAGATATAACATATTCTTTGCGAGGTTTTGATCCATATCATAAGCATGACTTGATCAAAATCATATCTAATTATGATGATTTATTTCAAGAACCTATAGGGTTTCCTCCTAAGAGGGAGGTTAAGCATGAAATCTATCTACAACAGGATGATCGTCTTTCTAATATTGGAATGTATAGGTAATTAGTGATCGATAATGCATAAATTAAGAAGTAATTCCAAGAATTGCTTGATAAAGGAATAATCAAGACAAGCTCCTCTCCATGTGGTTCTCCTATTCTTTTATTTCCAAATAAAGATCGCATGTGGATGATGTATATTGACTTTCAAGCATTGAAAAATATTACAGTAAAGAACCATTATCCTCTTCCCATAATTGATGACTTATTGGATCAATTAAAAAATGTTGTTTATTTCACTAAGTTGGACTTGAGAAGTGGATACCATCATATCATAATTGTAGAAGGTGACATATGGGAAACTACTTTCAATACCAGGAAAGCATTGTTTGAATGGTTGGTTATTCCATTTGGGTTATGAAATGCACCAACAACGTGTATGAGGGTAATGAATGTTGTGTTCAGGCCCTACATAGATGATTTTGTTTCCATCTATTTATATTATATATAGATATTTAATTGAATATTGGAATATCATATAAATCATGTCAAGACAATCTTTGAATTCTTGAAGAACGAGAAGTTGTATATCAAAATGTCTAAGTGCGGGTTTGAAAAAACTTCTTTGGTATATGTGGGTTACATTGTAGGGAATGGTCATCTAAAAATAGACCCTACAAAAGTAGAAGTCATTGTGAAATGACCCAAGACAACTACTTTCACAAAAGTCAGGAGCTTCCTAGGATCAATACATATTGGAGGAAATTCGTTACTAATTTCTCATACATCGTAGCTCCTCTACATGCATTAACAAGTGTTAAACAATTCTTCCAATATGGAGGAAATTAGCAAAGATCCTTCGAGACATTGAAGGAAAATATAAGCACCACACTATTTTTGACTCTGCCATATCTACAACATCCATTTGAGATTCAAACCAATGAAAGCAAATATTCCATGGGAGCAGTATTGATGCAATGAAGTAAACCTATATGTTATCATCTTGATACTTTCACTCAAGCTGTGATTAAATATCCAACATATGATAAGAAATTGTATGTGTTGGTACAAAGTGCAAACAAATGGAAGAATTACTTAGTGGGAAAGGAGACAATAATTTATACAGATCATTAACCATTATAGTATCTACAGTCATAGACCAAGCTACAATAGCCAAGACACTTCAAGTGGATGGTTTTCTTATAACGGTTTCATTTGGTAATCGGGTATAAGAAAGGTATTCATAACAAGGTTGCAGATAGGTTGTCAAGATTAGTAATCAATGCGTCCATAATATTAAGGTATAATATTCTAGCTCATGAAAGTTATGCAGAACAATATGCTAAAGGTGATGATTTTAAAGGTGTATATGATGCATTTACTCATGGAAATCAACATTCATATTATTATGTGTTTGTAAATTTGTTATATAATCTTTGAAATCTTTGTATACCCAAGGGTGAAAGAGTAAATGTAATAAGAGAACCTCATACATATCTCATTTATGGATATTTTGTTAAACCCTAAATAATGTCCCATTACCCCTTAATTGGGGCATATTACATTAGTAATGTTATTTTATTTATGTCATCTTTGTTCCACTAGTTGTAATTGTACCTCCTAGTATCCTATATATACCAAGGACACCTTTTCATTTGGAATCATCTGGTATTTGGAAATTTATGTGGTGTATATGGAGGTTTCCCCCTCAAAGAGGCTTATTATCTGAAATGATCTCTTTGTCAAGGAGTTGAGTACTTATTCTGAGGATTTTTAATGTTATTTTGATATTTGGTTCTTAACATTTGGTATCAGAGCTCAAGGTCTTGGGGTTTCGGTGCTAGATCTGAGACACCTTGGAATTTTCACTATAATTTGTTTTCTACAATGTTTAAGAAGGAACCCCTTGGAGAATATTTAGTATATGGATCAAGGTACGTGGGGATCAAATTACAGATCTTGAGGCATTATACTTTCGTAGATATATCCTATGTAAGACAGGGTTCTGGAATCATCCTGTATTTAGTCATCGCACAATGTTCGCTATAAAGTTTTTTTTGTAATGTTTCATATCTTGAAACTAGGAGGATATTCATAGAAATTAGCAAATTAGTGTTGATAAAACTTTCATCTTTTGGGTCATCCTATGCTTGTAGATACACCATGTGCAAAACCCATGAATCAAAAAATAAGGACGATGAACCCCGAACTAAAACCTCTAGAAAAGATTGAATTGGAGAAATTAAATAAGGTTAGAATAATTTATCCCATTAGAAATTCCGACTAGATTTCAAATCCTTTGATTGTAAGAAAGAAGACTGGGGAATTCCAGATGTATGTTGATTTCAAAAATCTTAACAAATCAAGAATAAAGGATATCTTTCCCCTACCTAATATAAAGTTCTTTCTCCAACAACTCACTAGATCAGCCAGCATGTCCATGTTGGACAGCTTTTTTGGATATAACCAAGTCTTTGTGGTTGAGGAAGACAAGGAAAAGACAACATTCATAACACTGTGGGAGACATATCCATATGCCAGAATTCCCTTTGGTTTGAAGAATGTTGGAGCCACATTCTAGAGGGCCATGGATCATGAATTTAGTGGGTTGATAGGAAAATTTATGGAAGACTATCCAGATGACTTAAAAGTGCATTAAAAAACAATTGGTGATCATATCCATCATTTGAGAAAGGTTTTTGATAGATTTATATTATATGGTTTCTCTCTAAATCCAAAGAAATGATTATTTGTTGTAACTCAATAAACAATGTTGGGTCATATTGTGTGCAAGGAAGGGATTTATATAGATCCATAAATAATTAAAGAAATAAATGAACTCAACCCTCCAACGTCTAAGAAAGGAGTTTAATCATTATTTGGCAAGATCAATTTTGTGTGAAGGTTTGTTCCTAACTATGCAAATATTGTGAATCCGATCAATTTGTTGTTGGAAAAGGAGCCGAGGTTTGAATGGAAAACATATACTCAAGAATATTTCAACAATATAAAAGGATAAATCCCCACAACTCTGTTCCTCACTAGTCCATATTTTTAAAGGTATTTCATCATTTATTATTTCTCTATAGAAAGAGTTGTTGCATTTGTTCTTACTCAAAATAATACCAAAGTTGAAGAACTCCCAATCAGTTTCATGAGAAAACCCCTACATGACTATTAATTGAGGTATTCAGAATTGGAAAAACAAGCCTTGGCACTTTTGAAAGTGGTGGAACTTTCAAAAACACATACTGAATTCTCATGTTATTGCTTATGGTCCATCATCACTGGTGAAAATTCTTCTGAATCAACAATTGAGAGAAGGAAAATGGGCTAACTATCTGGCAAAGATACAAGAGTATGATATTAAAATTAAACCTTTAAAGGTTGTCAAAGGACAAGTTTTATGCAAGCTCATCGCGAATTGTGATTATGTGGATGGAATGATTTCAATTTGAGTAGGAGAACCATTGGTTTATTTAGAATGGTACAAAGCCATTATATTTTACTTGAGGTTCAGAAAATTTACTGTCACCATTAACTCTAAGGAACGAAGAACATTGAAGATGAAGGAAAACTAGTATGTTTTGATTGTTGATATATTGTTCAGGACAAATTATGGTGGTATACTACTGAGATACGTTGATGAAAACCAATCCAAAGAACTAATGAGAGAATTCCATGAAGGAATATGTTGTGGAAAATTTTCACCTACTGCCACCTCCCATAAGATAATAAGAACTAGATTATTTTGTCCATCAATCTTTAGGGACTCATTTTCCACGATAAGGAAGTGTGTATCATGCCAATGGTTTTCAGGGAAAATGAAGAGACCTGCAACATCGTTACATCCCATAATTGTAGAACAACCATTCTCTCAATGGAGATTTTATGTCGTCAACCCAATAAATCCTAGGTCTCTCTGACCATGTTTATTATGACCACTAGAGATTATTTTAAAAAGTGGCTAGAGGCAATGGAATTACAAAAGGTTGTTTCCGAAGAATTAATCAAGTTCCTCAAAGATAATATTTTGTCAAGATTCGATGTTCTAGATAAATTTATCACTGATAATGGTTTGATTTCTATCGGTTTGAAGTTTACAGAATTTTGTGGAGAATATGGAATTATCATGGGTCAATCATCACATTATCATCCACAAGGCAATGGTCTTGCAGAATCCACAAATAAAATAGTTGTTCAGATATTAAAGAAAATTATTGACAAGAACCAAAGGAATTGGCACTTGAAGCTCACTGATGCATTGTGGGAAAGTAGAACGACTCCAAAGGAGAGCACTAGGATGTCCTCGTATACATTGGTTTATGGGAAAGAAGAGAAAATTCCAATTAGCCTCGAACTCAATGCCTTGAATTTCATAGTTAATACAGAAGATACAAAATATAGTTCACTTATCCAAAGGAGGATCAACCAATTGTTGAAATTGGAAGAATAACGAAGAAAATCCCCGATTCAAACTTCTCAGAGACAACAAAGTATCAAAATATATTTTGATCAAAGTGCAAGTGTAAATAATTTTCAGAAGGGAGAACTGGTGTTACTTTGGAACGAGGCCAAGGAGAAACCATCGATGCATAAAACGTTAGAAGTTCTTTGGATTGGACAATACATTATTGAAAAGATCCTATATTTTAATTCCTATATTCTCTAAGACATGAAGAGTAAAATATTGACGTTGTCTATCAAAAGGAAACATTTGAAAGGTTTATTCACCTAAAAACTTTATCATCTCCTTATACATAAATTTATTTTCCAGTTTGTATATTCTTACCTTTGACTCCATAGCCCAATGGATAGAGACTCCTGGTCACAAAGATTCTATATTCTTGACAACTTGCAGGGGGTTATCATCCCACAACTAGAGCTAGGTTTTTAGATCCTTTCCCATTTCAAATTTTCCCTCCGATTTATATTTTCCAAACTTCTTTTCCCTCTTCTATACTTACTCGAATTCCCATTTTCTTTTCTCCCCTCTGTTTTTCCCTTTCTGATTACTATACTTAGTCATTCTTCAAAGCGGTGGGTTGGCGGGTTTGCGGACTCGTGGATTTTCATCTTCATCCATAATCCCATATCACGAGTCAAACCAACCACTATATTATTCTATACTTAACCATTTCTACAGTCTTGGGTTCGCTGGTTCAACCATTCATACTCCAAGTTCTGTGATATCCATTTTTCATCGAAGGATTCACGATCTACATTATGACCATCGGACTCAACGAGCTCATAAGTATATCATCTTTCTTATATTGAGTCTGATCGACCGCTCCCAACACTTAGCTTATTTTATATCATTCGCAACTATGGGTTTGCGGGTTCCTGGGTTGGAAGGTTCACACCATTTCCCAAATCCTAATAACTCTCATTCATCCCTGCCATCCTGGTGATTTTCCAAATATGTATTTAAGAATGGATTAATTCTACTAACTCATCATGTAGGTTCCGTAAATATCATCATTAATAAGAGAAGGACTCGAGGATATTTCTCATTAAAACCGCATTAAAGCACAATTTGATGAAGATTATATTATTGTTATCTCTCCCAAGTGCTCATTTCAAACATTATCTAGATTAAAATAAAAATCTCGTCAACTCATGGTCGCAACATCTCGAAAACAATTATTCGGTGATACTTTAAATATCTTTGGGCGTGAGGACCATAAATTTCAGTGGTCTAGAGCGTGTTCTTACTATTCATCCCCTTCTTCTCAGAAGGAAGTGATCTAGACGTTTGGAATTTCTCCTGTAGTGTGTGTCCTTGAGGTTTTTGACTGGAAGGAACTGGTTGCATGGTGTGTTGAGAGATATATACCAAGTCAGTAGATTATTCAACTTCAAGACCATTCTACCATCTCTCTTTCACCTCAAGTGCTTCGTAAAATGTTGAATCTCCCTGAGCCAACACTTACATTCAAAGGAGAGGATTGTAGGGATTTCTTGAAAGAGAATGAAAACAACTTGTACTTATTGCTTGATTTCTTGGAGAATCCCATGGCCATCCCTGAATACATTACGAGGTTGCAAGTCAGCTCTTTCAAATACCCCTTTCGAGAAATTGCTTGGTTTTTCACCAGGGTGATAGGCCAAGAAAGTATCGTCAACATTTCCCATATGATTTTTTATATATTATATTTTACTTTCAAAGAGAAATCTATTTTTGATTGGGGAGAACTGATTTCCATTGAAATATCTTCCCAATTGTCACAGTACCAAAAATATAAGAAAATATTTATGGCTTCTTATTTGGTGTTTGCGATAACATATTGTTGTCAATTTCCTAAATTTTCTATCTGTAAGAGGGTGAACTGTGAACTTCACCCAGTTACCTTCTGGTACCAAGTGTTTTGGAGTGTAGCGACCCCCGTCGTTACGACAACCTGTGACACAAAACAAGATATATATATATATATATATATATATATATATATATATATATATATATATATATATATATATTAAAGAAGTAAGGTGACAATGACAACGGTCAATCAACACAACTTGTCGAAGAACACAACACACGCAATTCAGGAAACATACATCATAACAACCTATGCATACTAGCACATAATGTAGCTGGAAGAAACATACAAAAATTGATGAGATGAAACTAAAAATGACTACTCGCTCATCCTACCCTACAAGGTTAGGACCTCCAGGATACATAAGCAACAATCAAGCCCAGGTTCCCATCGATTTTTACCATTTAAGGTTTAAAGGATGGTGACTATTCTGAGGAACAAGGAGGTGTCTACATCTCACCCGACACAAGCAAGACAAGACTAATAAGCTAAGAAAAAACATCAGACCAACCCAGCTAAACCAACATCAATGTCACAAGTAATCATGACCCTTCAATGCGAGCGAGAATTAGCAATCAATAACCCAACATTTTGCATGGCACACAACTTGAAAAATATAACATTTAAACATTACTTCAATCAACCTTTAATTTACAACCATTCCAGGTATGTGACACACACAATCTATCTAGCAATAACCAACTTGAGGTGCAATTCTATTTAAAATCCTGACACACTATTTAATCAATCATTCATTAAAATAAAATCTGAGGCGTGAGAAGTGATATACCTTCTGGGGTTTTTTAGGTGGTCTAGCATACATCATGTCAATGTAAACAATAACTAGGATTATTCAACTTGGCAGTTTAAATAAATAAATGACTAATACAACTACAACTTATAATACATCCTTCTAACTCCTGCAATTATAGAGTTTATTCTCCATTAAAAACTTTTTCATCATACACCATTAACTAACATAAAACAAATCTTTTTTCCATTCTTCCGAATTGAAACCCCTTTTCATCATTAAAAATAATGAGCATCAATCAATTTGAATAAATTAATATTATCCTAAAAAAAATTATCATTTTCACATAAGGCATTCCTATAAAAATTATCATATAAATATTATCATTAACATAATTGACTTGTATACAATGAAATTAAAGGCATTCTAAAGGTTCCTTGAAACCCTATTAAAATCTTATCTGGAATGCATTCAAGAGAAATAAATGATTTTTAAAAACCGCAAAACAAAATTAAACAAAAAAAAATGATAGTCAAATCTATTGTTATCTAACTACTATAAACACCACTAAAGTGAGTATGACAATTGTTTAATCATAGCTTGGATAACACATCCATCATTAACATAGTGAATCATTAAAAGGATCTAAAAGCAATCCACCTTTTAAGTGGTAGCTAAATAGAAAACATTAAACTGTTAATTCCAAGGATTGCAATTGTGAGAGATGAAAAGTAACTACAAAATCAATTAAATCCCCCCAGGCCACCCATACTTCTTTCAACACTATCTTAGATTTCCACGGATTGGACTGATAAAGAAATAAATTAAATTAAATCACTTTTTCAATAATTTAAAAATAAAATAAAATAATAAAACAATAAATAAACCATAAACATAAAAAATTACCATAAACATAATCTTAAAGCACACACTAACTGTTTTATAGTATTCTCCTTATTTATAGAAATTTTCGTCCCACTTTACATATTTAAATATTTTTTCCATTTTTGCGTTGCCCAATCCTTTTCAGCATAAGGGTTCCATCCGTGCATTTAGACTCAAAGATCAGCCAAAAGTGAGTAGAGGTCATGGTGATTCATTGTGCCTTTATTGATGGCCCATTACTCGTTGGAATTTCCCCAAAGCTAACACCTTTCAATTGGTTTGTATTAATTGAAGAGTTTTACGTAGATACATTCCCTCGCACATAAAGAAAGGGAAGACACCAGACACGTCACATTTGTTTGTGTTAAGATGGTATAACACCGTCATTTAATTTGGTAGCGGAGTCCTTGGGTATTAAATTATTAGGGATTTCAAAATCAATTGTCGACTTGCTTAATAAAACAACCCTGCCACTTGCCAGCAACATAATAATAATTTTTTGACCATGTTAAACTCTTTTATATTAATATAAAAGAAACATATTTCTATTTTTGGTTTTTATTTAAAATTTATTGGGTATAGATGCGGTGTCAATGTTAGAGCTCTCGTGATCATGTCAGAGCATTTAAAAATCGTGCTAGTAGCTTCGTGGAAAATCGATATATCTATATAGTGGTAAAGTTTAAACTTTGCGTTGTGTGTTGTGGTAACAAGTGGAAGACATATCACATGGTGGCATTGCAAGGTTCAAGTGTATCGAACAATTTTTTACAAAGTTTGATAGCATTGAAGAGATTTATGTGAATCCCATGAAGGGAACAATCTGCTCCAAATTAAAAATAAACTTCAGATCTATGAACCAATCAATAATCAAATGTAAACCAATTTCAAGTTTTATATCTTTAAAAATAAATAATCAAACATAAATCAATTTTAATATTCATAATAAAAATAAATAATGAGTTCGTTTCCATTATTTATGACTGACAAAAACTGAAATTTGGAATATTATCTATCACCATTTCGTTGTCCAATGTTAATATGGTAATAAATTGTTTCCATTAAAAAAAACTCTTCCATAATAAATCGTTGGGGTGACTGCAAGGGTATCAGGGAAAGAGGGAAGGCTCCCAATAATTCACAGGTGGAAAGGTTTGGGGCCTGCGTGCGTTATGGCCATGAAGAATTAAGGTAATAACTCTAGGAAGAAAAACAAACGTAATCCAAAACAAAAACAAATTAAATATTAAACATAGGCAAAGGGTTGGTACGAGATCGTTCTAGCCACGAGAAAATGGAGACAACCTCTAGGAATGAAAAATGAAACGCAGTCCAAACATAATAGTATTAAAAGATTGAACGCAGGAAAGGATTGGTCCAGGATCGTTCTGGCCATGAAATAACGGAGACAACCTCCAAGAAGAAAAATGTTTCACAGTCCCGTCATTAAAACACATGAAATGATTTTTTTTTCTTAAATGCAGATCACAATACAGATTAAAAAACACAGGAAATGAATCTGAGAGGTGCAACTATCATTGTTCCACAAGAATATAAGAAAGCAAGATTGAAACTGGAATGAATGATGGATGTTGCACTACCGGAAATTGGACTATAGATAATTAAACAAGGAGCACTATGTGTGCAATAGGGACCATAAATGCATAAGGATGAAGTATCTCTCGGGTGAATCATCAAGCCATACAAAAAAACGGAAAATAGAGCGATAAATCATAATTTCATACCATCTAGATGTAAATCAACATGCAATCAACTAAATAAAAATTGCAAAATTTAGATGTGTGTACCTTGAGCGAAGGTCAAAGTTCCACTGTTGTTTTTCTGCGCTCGGGCTCCGTCCCTCTCTGGCTTGCCAACCGCTGAGACCTCACCGGTACCTCCCAGCCAAAGATATGGGTACTCTTCCTCCCCCTAAGCCCCCTGAGCCGCAAATAGGCCACACACACAATACCATAGAATGCTAGCTTGCCAACTCACCTCGCAAGATCAAGCTACCACTCGTTAATCGAGCTAGGTACCCCAACTCCCACAAGAGAAATTCAGTCAAGATAAAATTTCGGCAGTGTAACCTTACGCAAACCAGACGTGATCCATACTCCTCCTCCGCCATCCTTTTTATATATTTTTCTTATTCATTAGTTTCCCAAACCCTCATTAGATTATTTTTATTAATATAATTAAGATAAACCTACCTCGTACACATGTCACCCGATCTCTTATTTACACCAAAAAATTTATTTATTAATTAATTGAATTTGCCTATTTCCCTCACCCACCTAAAAGTGTTCCTAAAAACGCTTCTCAGTGTCCCTTTATTGCCTTACATTTCTTAAATGACTTATACCTTACTTAACGCCTAGTTGAGTTCACAAATAGAAATTTCCAAAGGCTAGATTCCCTACTAAGTGACACATTCCATTTTTCTTTAAGTTTCCCCTTTTACTTTTTAACTAATTTCATAATTAGCAAGTTTAGACAACAAAAACCATTTACCCTTTTAATAATTTAATCCTCCATTATAATATTTTTTACTTTAATAAATAATGTTTGAATTTTCTTTACCCCCTTCTTGTTACATGTCTATTTAGTTTTTCTTTGTTCACATGTTCTACTCAGACCTAGGTTTTAATTTCACTAGGTTGGGCGACAATTTTTAAGGGAACAATTAGTTATTCAACTTTACTCATACCATCATATATTTTAAGGCCGACCAAATCCTATGGAGGAATAGTTTTCTATGTACTAGGTTTATTAACTTACCTGAGTTAAAACCGCAATGTTCCCCTCATGACGCACTAAGTGCTCGAAGGGTGCCACTCACCTCTTTCTGTTTTATTTGCACGACATACCCTTTAAGACGCACTACGTGCTGGAAGGGTGTAACTCGCCTCTTGATTGAATTTGGTATATGTCAAACCCCAGGAATCAATACTCTATTAGGTGATTGTGTGGGAGAATAAGGGCCTCTAAGGAATAAGGAGCCTTCCTTATTGCTAAAAAAACAATTTTCTATGGGACATTAATCTCCAATTTCATTTAGTAGTTTCGTTGATAAGAGGAGGTAATCTTCATTCCTATTATAAATCTTTGTGTGGTATCTTATGTTCTCACTCCACACGATGACATTTCTACACCAGTCTAATTTACTTTGAACAAAAAAGTTATATTGATAATTCACCATAATTCTAACAATTCCCTTCGGACTCAAAACTACTCACATATGTATATATTTAGCATGAGTTTCTATGTTTGCGTGCAAGACTATCTAATTTGTCTTTGAAATAAAACTCATATACTACATATCAAGTAATGGGGTCGGGATTATACCCCTTATTAGAATATAAGTGGCTTAATCATAAGACACTTGGAACCATTTGGTATGGTCGAAATCATTAAACGGATTCCCTTATGAATTATTCGTAGTTAGTGATCTTCTAGTCCATTTACATAAAAGAGTTCGGGTAACGAAATCCCATACTAATCCTTGTTTAACTCTGTATTAACTAAATGATGTCTCAACAAAGACTTCATTTGAATGATATGTTAACTACAATGAAATAGTTGGAATGAACGTGTCCCAACTAGTCATGTCACGAAGGGACTATTATTAAATACGTGTTTTCTTGACATGGGAAGAATGGTTTACTTGTCAGGAAGGAGTTAAAGATTTGCATATGCCATTAATGGAGGTCTCCTGTGTGTGAGTTTCGATGGTTTTTACCTAACCCTTCCTCCAATCTAATCACGCCAACTCTGCCCCATCACATGGCTAGACCAACCTTTGTACCCTCAGCATTAAATCTGCATAGCAAGATCTTCTCTTAGGGTTAAGCGAGTTTTCTTTTGTCATTGTGAAGCCCTCCAAAATGGCTCTGTGTGTTATTTCTCAGCAGGGAAGGTTGTCGACTTGGAGGTCATACCTGGTGGAAAAGACAACATTATCCATCTTCCCTGGTAAGTTTAAGATGCTACTACGATTTAAAAATAGAGTGGAACTTCAGAATTTTGTTACAGTGGAAGCAATATTCATTTTGTAACTCTTGTTATAACTTTAAATTAAATCATCCCCTTATCATTATTCCTTGTAATTTTCTGGATTGTTCCCGCTCCTAGATAAGTTGGATTATTTGGTTGTTTCGTTCTCAATCTCTCCGAAGGTCTCGACATTCCACCTCCTTGTTTTGATTCAGAGAATTTGCACCTGCATAGTTTTTTTGTGTGTATTTCCAATCCTAGGGTTTCATTATTCCCCTATTATCATTATTCTTTACAGTCCCTCTGTTAATGTATGTCGAGGCCTGATGTTGAACTTTCCTGAGGCTATGTGGGGTTTTAGTCTGGATTTGGATATTCACATTGTGTATAGCATATTATATTTCATTTTCTTTGTTTCTCTTTTTAAAGGATGAATCCACCCTTTGGTAATTTTCATCAAACCCTTAGCTGGTCCTTACGAATATAATGCTTCCTTAATGGCTATTGCATTCTTGTCTGGTACCATTCAAAATGTAACCTTTTTTTTTCTAAAGGTTCATTATAAATACCCCACGACATATAATGTTTGATTTTGTATAACTTCTTGGATTAAGTATCTCTCTTAAAGTCATTATCATTGTCTGCGAGTAGTATACGCCATTTGAAGTTTGGTAAAAATTCAGTAGAAGAATAACAACGTATTTATCGTTGATTTATAAGTATCATCTACAATATATACAATCGGTTCAGGGAAGGTTTTAATCTCAACATTTATGTATAACATCTATCATGTTTTTACGCTATGCCTTTGGCCTGCTTCCATGACATGTCTTATACAATTTTTATTTTAAATCTTAGCACTATTGTTCATTTCATTTGATAAAGAAATTGATTATATGATTTGATGCCAACACTAATTATGGAACTCTGTTGATGTGAGGCTACCCATCAGGAAGTCCTTCGACCACCCTCCCCTCGGTTTGGGACATCTATCCTACCAGAATGCGACAATGAAAGGACACTGGGTCTCTACGTCATACGTTAAGTGCCACTCTGGAATAAACTGTTGTTATAATTTATCATTCTGTTGAAATTTCCGTTCTCTTTACTTTCATATATTTTTCTAATGTTTTAAAACGGTAATTCCTTGCAGAGACTTCGACCACAAATAATTCTGGATGTCGGTTCCTATTATTTGCACAAAATGTATTCGAGTTTCGTGCACAATAAATCTTAGGATTATCTTTCCAAGTTCTAGAAATGAAGACCATGGTTTTGTCCCAAATTTATCGTTATTAAGTGAGGTCTCGTCCTGATTTCCTGTATCAGTTGGTTAAGGGGTAAACCCTATTTTCATGTCGATATCTCATTGTTGGAAGAGAATGCAATCATTGCATGAGGTTGGACACCTTTTTTTTATTTTGGTCTGATTGGATTTGTATCACAAAATTTAAAGGGTTTAAATCACATGATTCTTTCTCTTGTATACTTGTATTTGAAATACGAGGGTTCAACAAATTTAAGTTCAGTCTTAATGGTATTATGTTCTTTGTATTACCTAGATTGTTTATAAATAAGGCATATCAACCTATATACTTCCAGAAAGTATGTCCTCCAATTTTTTTTTTGTTACTTTTGTATTATCATGTTCAACAAAGCTTCGTTGTAGTCAATAGAACTATATTTTTCTTTCATTTCAGAACTATCTGATTCACACCATGGTTGACATGATTTATTATTCGTAAAGCTATCGTATTTTGAACTTATCAAAAAATTGTATATACATCAAAGGGTTCTGTATTTTTGTTTTCTTGAATTCATCAGGCTTTGTCCCCTCTAGCATTTTCTTTACAGAACCTTGTTTGTGTTAAAAGTTTCGATTCGTTTTCTTTTAATTCCTATTTATCTTTTCTAGAAATCCTATTAAGACTAATTAGACTGTTTTTCTTCAATTATATTTTAACACCTGTTGGATCTGAAATCGATAACCTACAGTCATGCATGTATGAAATTAACTTACAATTTTCCAGAAACTTATATTCAAAATCGAATCTCAACGAATTCGAAATAGAATATCGAACTCTTGTATTGGTATTAGGTATATATAAACATATATTATATATATATATATA
>JZKD02S1694094.1:91412-117884 GCA_000966675.3 Picea glauca | reverse complement strand
AAAAGTATACTTAGTTATATTCTCATGTATTTCCGAGCACGATAATGAATGAAGACTGAGCTCGAGGTTTTTCATATAAAACCCTAAAAAGATATTCATGCATGTGATGAAATAAGGAAAAAATACTCATACACTATCATTCAGGCTTCTAGGTCACCTACTACGAAAAAACCATACTCACAAGTCTATTAGGGTATTATGTTTTTAAACAAAATAATAAAAATAATATATAAAAAATCATTAAGAAATAGTAAAAAATTGAATAAATATGGGTGAAAAGCCCTTTTTACCATTTCGTTGTTACTTTGCCAAAAACTTGTCCAACACACCTCTTTTTCTCCAAATTTATTTGCTCAATTGTGGGAGGTACAGGAAGTCATTCGGCAAATGGTTTCATCCAACAAGGTAATCTCTTGATTTTTCAACATTTTCATGGATTAAAATCGATTTTTATTGGTAATTTTAAGCGTTTGAGTCCATTTTAGGGTCGGTGAATGGGCTCAGGCATTCTCGTAGGTGATCCATTCGGGACCTACGAGAACCTAAGATTCTCGCAGGTGAGCTTCAATGCACCTGCGAGAATCTCGTACTGTGTGCAAGCTTCACTTGCGAAGGCCAAAAAATGGATTTTTGTGCAAGTTTTTAGTCAATAATAAATTATTCAAGAGGTTAAAAAGAGTTGCTAACTCCCTTCTCATGGATCCATTGCAAGTATTGATCATCACGATGTTGGAATGGAGGGAAAGGGAACATGAGTAGGATGTTACCATTGTCGAAAATGATCCGCGTACAGTTGTTTCCCTTCAAGAATGCGGTCTTTTAAAAAATTTCAGGATCCCAGGCATGAGAGCCCAACTTAAGGTGTTATAGTACCTGGTCCACATGTGGGATGTGGATCAATAGTTATTTCATGTAGGGGTCCACACGTTGACACTAAATAGTGAGGATATCTATTTTCTGATGGGGTTGTCACGACATGGATCCCATGTGACTCTGACAAGAGGTAGGGGTGGTGGACTTCCTATGAGTGAGTATGTTCATCGACATTGTGTTCCTGAGGTGGAGAGAAGCAAGGGTAAAGTTACCATTTGGAGGGTCTAAGACTTGACCTTATAGACTATCTTGTTTACCATTGCACGCATGGCTGGGAGCATGGATCCACACATGGCTCTCTAGAGATATTTCCAATATGCAATAAAGTGCACAGAGCCTTGGGTTTTCAACTGGTAGGGCACGGTTCTATGCAGTATGAAGAGGCAACTCACAAAGTGCAGATGGGGTGACTTGAATAAGTTTGGGTACGGGTCACTTTTGGTGTCATTCTTCCCTCTGAGGGACCCATTGTTGTGACTACATGTATATTGGGGTTTACCAGCCCCACAGGATTTTAGGATGTTGAGATGGTGTAACCTCATTGCTCAACATGTAGCAGGGCCTATAATCAAATATAAAGATTCATTTTTTGACTGGTTGAGGCCCTAGATGCTTATGATTGATGACTACACATATGTCGGTTTGGATTTCCAAGGAGATGTGGATTTGATCGTGCCTGAGGATGCTCAGTGGGGTGACTTAGGTGAGATGTACACATTTTGTTCTTTTTAAATGTTTTTGCAAATTTTTTTGATATAAAATGTTTTTATGTATATCCAAGGACTAATAAAAAAATTCTTTTGATGACATAGATGTGGGGTCCTATCGACCTCCAGGAATGTCTCCCATTCAGAGACGGGGATAAGTGGCTCTAGCGGCAAGATGGGATGTTGAAGACTACAAGGAAGTTGAATAGAACTTAGAGGGACTGACTGCAGATGTCCCGAACATCACTATTGGAGAGATCTCGAGACGTTATCAATGCCATACTGTGGGTGTGTCCGAGTCTCTCAATTGAATGCTCTGTAGGGTAGCCCGAGCAATTGTATGTTACCGTGAGCGTCATCCATGATGTTATTTTGTAGAAGCCATGGGCTTCATATATTTTGATATTTTGGTCTTGAACATAAATTTTTTGTAAAACTTTTGATTGTTATATCTATATATATATATATATGCGGTTTCTACCGGATTATTTTGTTTTGTATAATACATGTGATGTATGATTGGTTTTATAAATGTCTCAGATGTCTTTCTAACACATAATTAGCTAAAGCATCAGTCAATGTCTAGGAATGTGTTGGTATTCGATATAATCAAAATAATGTTCCAAGAGGCAAATTCGTAGATATACCCGTAATAAAGTAGGACTTCAAATAGTATAGACATTACTTAACTGTAGCACTACTGGCTGCAAATCGATTCATATAACTAGGTGGCAGATACCAAACAAAATAGAATCAATCACCAATTCGATGATGCTGCTATATTTTGCGATATTATTGGTCGCACGACCGAGGAAAACACCTTGTAGACTGATGAGTTTGTTTGTAGGTGCGTGAATTGCCCATGAAATAGAAGCTAAGTTCTAAGTACTATGACTAGCGCCACCGACGAAGCCAATGTGGGGTACTGAAGACTCTAACATCTGGAAACCAAGCACAACTCAAGGTAAGCGGTCGAGGGCAGAAACCAAATAATGAAAAAGCACACTAAAGTAACACACAAAAATTACGATACAATAAAATACAAGAACTCATGCATAGATGATCTAAGCATAGTACTTATTTAAGTAAAGCCCATTTATGGGTTCACTCGAAGGAATACCATCATAGTCCACTAAATTGTAGGCTCCTTTTTCCAACACCCATCTAAGGATATAAGGGCCTCGCCACATAGCCTCAAATGTTTTGGCTCCTATCAAATCTCGATATTGTTCATAAAGGAGAACCAGATCACCTTCAAATAAAACTCGTGGCTTGACATGTTTTTCATATTGGGATTTGATGCATTTCTTCTCGCTTTCTATACCTAGGGTGGCATCACGATAGGTTTTGTCTAGTTGCATAAGATACAACAGACGCTCTTCTTTAGCAGAAGTGTTCGGGAGAAGTTTAATGGATAGCTTTAGATACGGTATCTCACATTCAATCGGAAAGATGGCTTCGAGACCATAGACTAACTGGAAAGGTGTAAACCCGGTAGCAGACTTGACAGATGTACGGTAAGCCCACAATGTTGAAAAAAACATCGTGTGCCAACTCATTTTGTGAATCCCTATCATTCGTCGAAGCATGGTAATGAGGACTTTGTTTATTGCTTCAACCTGGCCATTGGCCTGTGGGTAATAGGGTGTTGAGTTTTCATGGAGAAGACCCAAATTTTTGGTGAGTTATGACATCATGAAGTTTCTAAAGTGGCTACCGTGATTAGTAATGATAGCTTGAGGAACATCAAACTGAGAAATGATGTGATTGAATATGAATAGTGCTATAATCTTTCCGGTATTGTCAAATGTCGGCATCGCCTCGACCCGTTTCGTAAAATAATCTACAGATACAATAATGTATCCATGCCCTCCAGCCAAGTGAGGTTGACATGTCATGAAATTGATACCCCATTTCGCAAAAGGTCCAACGGAGACTACAGGGTGTAGATGAGTAGGGTGTGATCATATTTTGTTGTTCCAGGTTTGGCAAGTGTGGAATTTTTGGACGACAATAATACAATCATTGAATAAAGAAGGCCAAAAATACTCATCTCGTAAGATCTTCTGGGCAGTAGCATACCCATACATGTGACCACCACATGCTTCAGAATGACAATCGTTCAGGGCTTTCTCGGCTTCGTCAAATGTGAGGAAGCGTCGAAAAATGGATTCAATCCCACGACGATAAAGAGTATCACCGAGGATAATATACTGACGGGCTTAGTAGTGTATGCGACGACAGTCAGTGCTAGACAAATCGGGACAAAAATTCTAAGTCTGGAGATATATGATGATATCCCCATACCAAAGGTCATCAGAATTGATCAGAAAAAGGGATTCATTGGGTAATGAATCCTCTGCTACATTTTCTATCTTAGAACAGGGAAGGTCTCATATCAATTCGGCAAACACCAAGGATTTTTTGGATTCAGTGCGTTCGAATTCTAAGTCAAACTCATGGAGTATTACAATCCATTTGGATTATTTCCCCCCTAGCAATTGGCGTGTAAGAATGTGTTGCATAGTATTGCAGTTGGAAATCATAGTAGTCTTGTGTAAAAGGATATATTGCCAAAAACATTGAACAGCTTGGACGACGACCAAGGCCAATTTTTCAACATGTAAATACTTGGTTTTGGTAGTCGTGAGACTTCGAATCAAATAATAAATGACATTTTCATCATGAGAATCATCCTCCTAGACTAGAACCATAGCAATGGTAGAGTCTGAGGATGAGAGATACAAGAAATAATCTCGACTATAATCGGGTGGGAAAAGTAGTGGGGTACAGGTTAAAGTTAGTTTTAAAGCATCGAAAGATTTGTTGGCAGTGGTATCCCATACAAAATGAAAACCTTTCTTGAGTAGTCGAGTAAAGCCAAGAGTTAACTCAACATAGTTTGGAATGAAAGGACGTAGAAAGTTTGCCTTCCCTTGCAAACTTTGTAGCTGGCAAAGTGAGGAAGGAGGAGGGAGATTGAGAATCACCTCGACCTTCAAAGGATCTACCCTGATCCCTTGACATGAAACAATAAAGACTAGAATTCGATCAGATTCTACACAAAAAACACATTTGTGGGGATTTAAGCGTATACGGGAAAACCGACATTGAAGGAAAATGGCACGGAGGTGTGTTGGATGATCCACACGGTGTATGGAATGATCTGGAAAGTCATCAAGATATGGCTGCACAAAGTGATTTATATCATGAAAGGCATAAGAAATAGCACGTTGAAAAGTTGTGTCGACATTCTTTAAACCAAAGCGTAGTTTCTAGTAGGCGAAAGTGCCCCAAGGACAAATAAAAGTGGTCTTGTGTTGGTCTGCGGGTACGATATTGATTTGATTATATCCAAACAAACCATCCATCAGAGAGAAGATTTCACTTACGACACAATCGTCGATGATCTGGTCAACGAAGGGGGTAGGAAAGTTGTCTTTAGGACAAGATTTATTAATGTCCCTATAATCAACACATATGCGAATCATACCTTGCTTCTTGTTAACTGGAACAAGAATGGAAACCCAGTCAGTTAGACCCATAGGGTAAATAAAGCCAGCTTTGAGAAGTTTCTCAACTTCAAGCTTGATAGCGGCTACTTTACGTGGGTGGACCGGACGAAGTCATTTCTGGATGGTTTAATGCTCGGGTATGTCTTAATCTCGTGTACAACAATGTCGGGGTCAATACCCAACATTTCTTCATAGCTCCATGCGAAGACGTTACGAAATTCTTGGAAAAGAGACATGTAGGTGACAACTTTGTCATGGGAACACGAAGCTCCAATATGCACATTTTAGACAACTCCAGGTTTGATGGATATGTCGAGGGGGATCGTGGGTGAGATATTACTTAAGTTCCCTTCGTAGAACATATCGTGTGTAGATTGGGAATGGTAGAAATGATGGAAATGGTCGACAGGGTCGAGATCTATTGGTAACTCTCAATGGTGTGTTGTTCCAGGAAGAGAATGGAATGGTGATTTCCATCGTCCCAAGGGGTATATTCCATGGACATAATAGACATAATCATCTCATCTATAGGAAAAATGATGCAGAATGGATCCAGAGATAAATCACCAAGAGAGGGGGTAGAAGGGGTTGTTGATTGAATGGCTTGATAAGCAGATTAGACCGGACTCAAGGGCATTTGGTCACCATAATGAATATGATCACCGGGGTTGGGTACTATCCACGAGTCGTTAGACGCAGGGGTTTCTCGAACAAAGGTGGAAATCATATTGATCAAGGTGACTAATGGATGTGGAACATCGAGTGGTGTAATGGGGAAAGTACCCATCAAAGAGGAATCTTTAAGAAGACTGACACTGACATTCTCATATCTAGGGGGTGTTTTTTCAATGAAAGGTACGTTGTTGGTACGTGCATCAGAGTCAAAGAAGGCCAATTGGTCCACCATAATTACTTTTCCTTGATGTGGGAAATGTATGACACGAAAAAGAGTGGACACAACTACACGCATGGAATTGATCCATCTACGGCCAAGTAGAAGGTTGTAATCGAGAGGAGGATCAAAGACCTCCACCTCAACGTTGACCGTTTTTCCTTCTAACGTAATAGGCAATGAAGGGAGGACACCATAAGGCTTAAAACCAGAGCCATTGAAGGCTTTGAGCATGTTGTGGGATTCATTTAAGGGAGGAGAGCCGATGGATTTTCAGCAGGTAATAGACATGACACACATCAAGGCACCATCATTAATAACTGTTCTACAAATGTTCTTGTCGGAGACAATAACTTATATTTGAAATACGAGTTGAGGGGGTAACCTTGGAATGTGATCTTCCAAGTCAAAAATTATTAGATTTGTATCGGTAGGGTCGATTCCACCAATATCTTTCAATAGTGTCTTTCGTTGTGTAGGACAACTCTAAAGGACTTCGAGGGCTAACATCGCAGATGGTTCTTGGGATAGATCTTAGATAATATTGTAGTTCTGGGCAGTACGCGCATAAGAATTGAAAGCAAACTTTTGAACAACACCCTTTGGGGGAGGGAGAAGAACTGTATCTAGGCTCAATCGTTCAATATGAAGGGAATCATTGGTAGGTGGAGTCATGGGAGATGGTTGAACCAATGAAGGAGGTATTTCATCAACCTTCTATTTGGAGGAAGAATAATCTTTAGCTCGAGTGGTAAGTGTGATGTCATTCTTTGTTGAATCACCTGTACACATTAAGACATGGAATGTAGTGGAAGGGGAAGGTTGGTCATGAATGACCAATTGGGCCTGTTTTTGAGAAGGGAAGGGTTGTAACAACACGGCTGGGGTAGGCAGTTTTGGGGTCCCTTGAAGGAACTTAGTAATCTTAGCTTGTCTTGGACAATCCTTAGTGTAGTGATCATCACCACAGATAGGACAAGGGTATCGGGGTTTGCTCTTATCCTTGTCGTCAACAGGTTGTGTTTTGGTATTCTCAGATTCCAGATTATTCTTATCCTCCTTGTTCTTACCCTTCCCTTTTTTGGATTTATTCTTTTCGGTGAGGGTAAATTGAACAGAGTTCCCCTTAGAAGTCTTGTCGATGAGAGGGGTAGGAGACAGATCATTTTGAACATTAGTGGAAACGGATTTGGGGTTGTTTCTAGAGGCTTGTGCGAAGTGGGGTTTGGCATGGAAAGTGCCAATCACACCATCAACTACATAATAAGAAGCAGGAGTAGTTGAAGTAGCAGTAGTAGAAGGATGAGGTGTGTCAGGGAGTAAATCGTAAAGAGTACCCATTTGTGAGTAAACGAGGTCAAGGTATTGAGCACGACTGATCACATGTTCTTCTCTGAAAACTCCACCCATGGCAATGTCACGAGAGATGTCATTCACGAATGATTCCATGAACCACTCTTCCAGTAACTGATCGAAAAGTTTGATTTTGATGAGACATCATCTCCGTCACCACTCATGAATGTGATTAGAGATATGATTGGCTTTCGGTTGTTTGAAAGAACTTAAAATTTCAGTTCCCATTTCATAATGGACCGGTAACTAGTAGTGGGTGAGGAAAGTCATAGTGAGGGTGTTGAATTCGGTGAAGAATCCTCGTGGTAATTCTATATACCACTTCATGGCGGAACCTATGAGAGTTCGCTAAAAAAGGTGTAAACGAATAGATTCATCCATCAAAGAGTTGGATGAACAACAAAGGTGAAAATTCATTACATGACTTTTCAGGTCCTCTCCTAGTTTACCATTGAATTTAGGAATGTTGGATGGTAGTTTGGCCGGTATCACGGGCCATTGAAGAGAGTGACGGATCATGTCATTTAAAATTCTCGACAGATCAGGGAGGTCTAGGGTGGCTAAGAACGGTAACTGTCTATTCACGTGTGGGTACTGGTGACTTTGGGGAGGGAGCCCCGTAGGTATACCAGTAGGACCATAAGCAGTTTGCATATAATGTGAAGATCCGGGCAAATTCGGTTGTTGGTGTGGAGGCAGGTAATTTTTAGGGTTGTATTGGTTGGGTTTTCTCCCTTGAACAGGGGTGTGGGGTTGAACATTCGAGCACCAAATATGATTGGACGTACCCGGATATGGTTGGCTTGTACTAGGGGGTATGAAGGAGCTAGCTCGAGGCTATTTCCCCCCATTTGAGTGAGGATTGTTTTGGACAATATGGTTCCAATACTGGTCCAAGGATGGAGGTATGTTTTGTCCATAGGATGGGGTAGGTGGGGGTTTCCCTCCAATAGGGGGTTGTTTCCCAATTGATATTTGTCTTGCAAAAGGGGATTGGGTTTGGCCTCTTTGGTGAAATTGTCCACCAACAGGAATTTGGTAATTAGGTTTGAAAGACGGGATGGTGCCACTAGGTTCGGTGCCTCTGATAGGGGATGGAAGAGGCCCTATGAAAGGGGGTCGAGGAAGTTTCAGAATAAAACCAGGAATGAGATGGTACCCAGAAGGAGTGGAAATTCCAGGAGTCCCAGATGGGATTTGTGTAGGAGAGGAAATAGAAACATTCAATGCATGATATCCATGGGGAAGTGTTGGGGTGAATCTAGGTGAAAGCGACATGCCAATGGGAGCTTGGCTAGCCACCATAATATCGGTGTAATGACTCATAGTATCTGGGACCATTGTGTAATGGACCATTTGTAGGGGAGTAGTGAAGATGTGGTCATTTGGTGGAGCGTTTGAACCAAGAAAATAATAGGCAGTAGTAAAAGGTATTGCATCTAGATTGGATGTTTCGGGTAGCTCAAGTGTGATAATGATATCAACGCCTGCTCCTGAGCCAAAGAGATCCCATCTAAAAATGCCAGTAGTCCAAAACGGATCTTGACCCTCAATTCTTGTGAAAGGTCCGGTTGGTAACCCAGAAGACTCAAAAACTATTTCTTCGAAAGAATTCACTCGAACAATACGTCTCATAGAGTCGAAAGGAATTCGGAAGTATTCTCTAGAATTGGTAATCCAGAACCATTCTAAAGAGTTAGTTCTTTCCACTTGTGGAGTGGCAATGTCTTGGACTTCACTATGTTGAGGAGAGCCCTTAGGTGAGTTGGTAGGCAAGGGTTGAGAATCTTCCAAATCTTCTGGGGGTAGTCCTTGCATTCTACATGAACAGTGTGGAGGTTCAATTGTGATCGATTTAAAATCTTACGAAAGCAATTATATGGCCAACTTAGGTAAACAAACAACACGCGCTAGTAAAATCTAGGAATCAAAACCAAGAAAACAAGACTTTCCAATTCTGAAGTCACTAGTTGGTGATGAAATCCAACATCATGATGACAAGAGAAGAAGGGGTTGGGCTAGGGTGGAAAATTTATGTTGATGACCTACTTAACGAAATTACACCCTGGTGCAAGCTCCCACACATAATCGTGAGTATACCCTCCAAGGAGCTCGAGTGAGTCTGGCCAACATCGATTCCAGGTACCGTGAAGACTTACCCCTCCACAGTCACCTTATGCAAGGCTCTAAGAATATAGGCTACTAAGGTTACCCAAAACAATAATGATGCCTAGGGAAATAGTCGATAGTCTGATCCACACGCAAGGGTAGGGTATCTAGCCTGAAATCAACTTAAGAGGCTTCCACTCATCATTGTGGGTATGCCTTCAAGCGACCCCTGTAATACATGCAATCTCTACATCGAGATCAACAAATCAGGGTGAGTAACTCTATCAATCTCAATGCGACCTCAGGTTTGACCCTTGTGTGAGAGGGGCTTCCCAGGAAAAATGATGCAAATGGAATTTGACACTCCCTATCACAAGATACTGTTGTGTGTTTTGTGCTTTGGAGAGTGTGTCTCACTACCTATTCCAAAGCTCTAGCCTAGCTAATGTTGGTGCAAAAGTGCCCTAGAAAAAGTTACTAGTTGAATTTTAAAAATTTCGCAATATTATTAAAGGTTGTTGTTACTCAAGAGGGAGATGGAAATGAAACCGATGTTGTGTAAGACTTAGACCCAACAGTGCGTAAATATAAATGAATGATAAAAACTTTCGTTCGATGAATTCTATCTACAACAGGGAGAAAGGAGTTTTTCTGGAACAATGCAAACTACGATGTACAGTTCTCTTTTCAAATCAACGTAAATTCACTATTCATTCTCTTTCAATGTTTTAACACCAATATTTTCTAAATGATAGCTTAAAAGAACAAGACTTTAATTTTATTTTTTTTAGAAACCAAATATAGGGATGGAACTAAGAAAAGGTAAGCAACCAAAGAAAATACAATACTCAATAAACACCCAAATCAAATCTTTCAATGGAGATAAAAACAAAAATCGACAAGAAAAAGTCTCTTCAAATGTATATGGACAAAGAACTTTTCCAAGAAGCAAGCAATCTAAAGAAATAATAATCCCAACTTTTAATCCGATCAAAGACTTTTGCCCAAACAATCACTCATATCACAGAATCTGAGATTATGCCCTCGTTGGTAAAATGTCGAGAAGTAAAAACTAGAAAAAACGATTAAGAAGAGTTTTTGATCTCCGAAAACTAATCGACCGCAAGATTTGAAGTCAATAAATAGTCAAACACTAACAAAAGAAGTTCTTCCCAGATGAACAAACAAATCTGGGCATCAAAAGGAACAAGAAGACCTGATCCAAAACTTCTACAAATGGGTTCGCAGCCTAGTAGTGGGGTATAGTGCAAGAATGAGGAATTCTCGCAGTTTGGACACTGGCAGGGTGCGAGAAGGTCACACTGGATTGAACAATAGGGTGCGAGAATGAATGATTCTTGCAGGCTATAAAGAGGTACAATGCGAGAAGGGTTGTAAATTATGAAAATTTGGAAAAGGGACAAAAATTTTGAGTGAACTTCTAAGTCTAGAGAGTCTATAAGGGTCTCCTATAGACTCAGAGACTGGTTGGCAATGAAATAGGTAGACCAAGAGAAAATGGCCAAAAAAATACAACAAAAATGATTTGTATCCCTAGTGGAGTCACCAATTTTGTTACATGATAAATTGTTATATGCGGACACTAACAGATCTCTCTAGATCCACTTAGATCTAGAAAAAAACAGGACAAAACATGACTCTTTCCCTAAGTTGTAATCATCGAATCTACTACATAAAAGGAATGAGTGACATACATTTATATCTCTTCCTTAGGTATTTTTTGTTCCTACTTCGCTCCGGTGCTCTTGTGAGATCATGTCCAAGACAACACAAACCAACTAAAGTGAAGATAGCTAAGTATATTCAATGACAACCTATGCATATGATCAAGGAGTTATGCGATAAAATAAGAGTGATTTTACGGGAAAGGGACATGCCATTGTATTGTATTAAATGAAAGTAGAAGATACAAACAGATCGCCTTGATGTCGCAAGCTTCCTTTTAGGGATCCTTGGTTCCAACACACACACTTGCTCTACACTTGCATGAAGAAGATCCAATATGGCTTGATGGGCAAATGGAGGCCTCAAGCTTCAATTCAAACAAGGTTCCTCACACAATTCTTTCATCAATTCTCCATTCAATCTTTCTTAACCTCTTCCTTGAGAAACCCTTCATTATATAGGAGAAGGAGAGATGGTTAAAGGGATGAGGATGATCCCACTAAATATGAGAAGTTAGTAGGATTCCAACCATGTGAATGCCAACTCATTTTCTAGAAGATCCTCTTCTATAACCTTCGTAACTTCCTCTTCCTTTTAAGCTTTAAAACAGGTTCACACCCTACCTATAGAGTAGACTGCGAACACCTCGTAGGATAGGTATAGGGTTGCCTGCGAGAATCAAGATTCTCGCACCCTACAACATAGTCATCTTGCAAACTCATCTCAAAAATATGTTTTATGGAAGAAGACAACAGTCACTTTTCTCAAGAAAAAGGTCCTTATGAGAGCCTCAACACATAACTGTAGAGACACCACCAGAGTGACAAAAATAATGTGTAACAATGGTTTCCATCATTATTCGTTTCAAGATTAAGAGACGTATTGGTCAGTAAAATACTTGTATGGCTTCATTGGAAGAACGATCTTACTTGATCAAAAAGTAACATAGTTTATTAGGTAGGAAGAAATAAGCTCATTTGTTTGAGCATTTTGTTTTCAGCATACAGTTAATTTTTCATCTTCCAATAAGGGAACAAAGGTGCTCTCAAGTACAGAGGTTTTCTTGGACATAAATGATAATGGATAAGGCTATTGTTCTACAGGTTCTTGGCAGCTCGTGGGGAGCATGCCATCCCATGTGGAACCAATGTTAGCACCAAGTTTTTACTTTGGTAAAAAATAGATATAGCTACTGGAAATCCACGTAGCATCTCTTTTATATTCACCCATTAATGTTATATTTTTATTGCCTTTGCCAAAATGATCTATATTTCCTTCTATCAAAAGGAGGTGTGTGCTTTAAGTGGCCCGAGTCAAATATTATCAACTAAGTCTTTCACCTAAAACCAACTCAAAGTCATACTACATATCGAGCTAATCCATATGCCAAAAACCATATTCAACACATAGACCAACATACTCCTAATGCAAGATGCCAGGTGTCAAATAATTTTTCAGGTGTTGAAGAACTAAATATATCCATGATATATATGATAGTGCTCCCAATTTCTTTCACGTTCCACCATTTTCATGCATGGATGTGCAGACGAGAGTGTGCTAAAAATTTCATGGTGCACTACGAATTCCCTAGGCGCTACCTAAGATCTTGGGTGCTACCAAAATTGTGGCCCTGTTTGGAGGAGAAACTACACAAGATCGCTACCCAATGACGCTACCAACAAATGCACATATTAAAGGAGCTCGAGTTATCATCCTGGTGAGTGGTTGATGATGTGGAGAAGAGAGGATTATAGGTAGCAGCATGATGAAAACGTTTAACCACTGGAGGATGCTTGGTAATGGAAATGAGAAGTTTGATGCATATTTTAAACGAAAATTAATAGATAGTTAGAAATCCCGATAGAAAGGGGCATGAAATTGCCAGCAAGCTGCTTCAGATTTGAATGCACAGTGGCACGTTGTCAAAACCACATCCAGATGCTATTTGCAAGTGTCAATTCATCAAGATAAGAGCCACGGGTTGCATGTTGTTGTACATGTTAAATGTTACATCAAATCCATATTTGTTCAAGCATTCGATACCATCACAAATTCTTGTGAATACTGGAGACATAATGCTACTTTATAGGATTTAGTTATTGTTATCAGCTGGAATTAGTTGTTTGTAATTAATTTATGTTTATGACAGTTAGTGGTCAATTAGAAAGAGCTCGACTCTCCTGGGGAGGAATCGATATATGAAAACAAAGACATCATTTAAAGAGGGGAGGTCTTTTAGACTAAAAATGGGGGGAAACAAAGAAAATACCCAGGAGGTCTTATGTAAGTTTTCGCAGAAAGGTTAATGAGTAGCAGTTGCATGAAAGTTTGATTTTCACCTCAAAGACTTGTCTTAGTTTTGTATGCAAATATTACAGCTGATGAGTAAGACTTTTATATCAGTTTGTCATTTCCTTTATGTGTTATCATACTTCTTCGATTTTCTTCCAATTAGATGTGTTTTGTTTATGTAAGGTTTAAATGGATAGATTTTGTGTCGAGGAGATTGTAGTAAGGTTTACTATAATAGCTACCACATATGAATCTATTTCATTCTGTGATGTTTGGAAGGGTTTTCTAAGTTGTTACAGATTCTTCTTGTAGCGATTGAAAGCAGGTTGTCTTTCAGCCTCAACTGCATATTGTGTCTTCTTGTTTTCTTCATTCGACCCTAGTTAATCTCAAAACTAATATGGGTTTTATTCGACCTGATTTGTTGCACATACGAGGTTAAGTCAAGATTGTGGTATCTCATAAACTCCATGCCCAATGGTTTATTTCCTTTTCCTAAATTTTACATTCTTTTAGTTTCTTGAAACCCATCTTATCTAAATTAAACCCTTATCATTTCAAGATGTGTTGGGATTGTAGTTGAAGTAGTCCAAATGCAACTTCCAATGCTAACAGGAGGTACCAATGAAGTCTATGTGATTATCAAGTGAAGGAAAGGAAGGAGCACAAGGCCTCTAAGGACATTTTCAACACACATGTTTCAATGGTTTCTAGTATTTTATCTTCTGGTTTCATTTATGTTATGAGTGAATTAGTATAATAGATTGATCGAGTCACTGTAGAATCATTTCAAGGTATGAGTTCCAAGTTTTGTATTTCTTCCAAGAATTCATTAGTTACAAAGTTATATTTAACCCTCTCTATGTTTTCAAATGTTTTAGTACTCTAATCGAGTGGCTTGACCCTCATTTTAGAAAGTGAATTTTATTGTATTTATAGTCTATGTTTAAGTCCATGTTTTCATCCATAATAGAATTATGTGTGAGCATAGTTTAGTTGAGGTTCTGTTAGGAATTTAACAATGCCTTATTCCTCTGTCAAATAAGGTTGTAACTCTAAATGTATCATGATTCCCTGAGTAATATTCATCTAAAATCCCATAAGTTAATCGGGTCATGTTTTCCCCTTTGATTTCATTGTTGAACCCAAGTTACATGCAATATGTATGCCTGTGCTATATTGAAGTTAAATCCAAGATTTTCGAAATGAGGGAGGCATGTTAAAGTCTCAGGAGTTTAATCTTAACTCGTAGTGCATAAACCCTTTTTCGTAAAATAAAGTTAATCTTGTGACCGAGAGAGAGAACCTAGTGCCAGGTAAAAAGGGTGTTATTCGGGGCTCTGGAACTTTGACGCTCCATAGGTTTCCATAACTCAACTCCTTTTCTCTCGAAGTGTTAACCGATCGAAGTCGGTTGTAAGCCGAGTTAACCGACATTTGTAGGTTACCCTTCTTGACTGCTCTCCTTTGTTGACTTTTAACCTCTTAATCTAAAAATGGGAAGAAATTACCCTCACACGAGTTTCTATGGTGAATATCCACTACAAAACCCCAACCTTCAGGGTTTTTCATTTCACATCCTGAGTCTGTTCCACTAGATCGCCGAATCATCGAAGGGATCGAAATCTAACGGCTTACACTCCTCTTAAATTCAATGGCTTTCATTTACTACGGAATTCAGAATTGTTCATCACCTTTTGCAACAATCAGTCCTCTCATCCGGAGTGTCGAACTATCGAAACCTCCGAAGGACTAAGACTTGAAGATATATGGCCCTTGTTTTTTCACTATATCTACGGATCTCCCTTACTCTGGATGTTCAGAACTTCGAGGCCTTAATATTCCTTTACTTTACCTCTTAACTTAAAAGAGATTCGAATCCAACTAACTCAGATATCAACAATCCGTATACCTTGCTCTTATCTACAACTAGAAATGATTTCGGATATATGACTCTTCGAAGAACCGTGTTTACTTTGGATTCAAATATCCTGCGGTCACATACTCCTAGAGTGACATCGTTGTTGATGTCACTGTTGACGTGTCATTGGCTTAGTGGTTTCCACATGTCACCTTGATTCATAAATTTCGTACATAAAGTGCCAACTAGACCTTAATACTTGTCACTATCTAATTGTGACACATGTCCTTGCTAATGTGATCTTGATGATGTGGGACCTCATTGTGTTTCCATGTGTCTTACTTTGTGACTCTGGGCCTTCAACCTTAGGGTATTTTTTTACATGTTATGGACTTCTTTTTGCTGGAGTGGTCAGTTTCGAAGTGGTCAGTGCTGAAGTGGTTAGTAAATGAAGTTCTTACGCTTTCATCCACACGAATTTCATCCAACAACTGTGATTGATCCTCTATTAATGGTCCATATTCATTTCGGGGTTGAAGACTCTGGGTTGTTCATTTTTTCCACCTCCCTTTTCTCATGGAGTTAGATTCCCTAAAGCTTAAACCTTAATCATATTGACTTTATCTAACCATTCACCTTCAACCCGAAAAGATCAACAAATCCAACGGCTAGAAAAAACTCATTGATATATGGTGTAGAAAACTTCAGAGATTTGTGACTTCGGGGTTATTCCCTTCTTGTCATATAGCCCGAAGGGCCTATGTCCTCCCTTCGTATGACCAAGAGAAATTACCTCGACCCATATTCTTGAGTGTTAATCGACGAGTTAATTCGATGATTGTGATTTCATCGATCTTGAAGATAGATGGCTTGGGAGGATTGCGTAGCCTTGATTAGAATGATGCTTAAAACCTCTCTCGATTTCTACAATTGAATCTTATCATTGATAGTGTCATCGATACCAAGCATTGATCTGTTTGTAGGTGACTATTGATGACCCATGTGGATTGAAGAACCAAAACTGGAATGATAGTTAACTTGACCCTCTGATCTGACAATGACTCCCCATCGTTGATCTACCCTTGCTGAGATCTGACAGCTGGGACTTAATCGAATTTTGATCTGACAATCCTCCTCTACAACTCCCAGATCTGATGGCTACTGTATCTTTCTCTTGTTTCAATGGTCTTAACCCCTCCTTAAACCCTACACCCTTGTCGCTCTTGAGATTTTCCTTGAGTTGAACTCCAATGCTCTTACAACATCCCTCCTGAGATTTAGATTCTCATTTGTTGAGTGTGTAAATCGTTCCTCCACTTAGTTTGATTTCACTGCCTCTTCTGATATTTTTAGTTTTGAAGGTTAGAGACCTATGCCTGAGTTGAGAGGATCGTTGCGCATACCAATGATTATTTCTTTTGAACTTGGGCTTTGAGGAGCTTTTCCATGCACTTATAGAGTTGAATTTGGAAGTGTGGCATCATAGTACCAAAGGAGAAGCTTCAATATTCTTATAGAACTTAAAATCCTTCTTAGAATAGATTCTCTCTCCCAGTTACAAATTATTTTCTTCATTGTATCTAAGTGATTTAAAACTTTCATAAATGGTGTATTGTCGACTAAAAGGATTATGTTTTATTGTTTAAGTTTATTGCTTTGATGTTTCTGGAATTTCTTCCTATCCTTAAATGAGTAAGGTGATAAATCATTGAATTAGTATGAAATGATGTTATCATTAAGTAACCATGTTACCAGATCTTCTCTCTTTGCAGAAATGTAGCTAAGAACGTTGTAATTTATATGTAAATTGTGGAATGAATTGAAATTATGGAAATTAGACATTTCCTTGTTCCTCAGAATAGTCGCTAGTCTTGATACCTTAAATGGTCAAGATCAATCGGACGAATCCTATACTTGAGCGTTGACTATATGTCTTGGAAGTCCTAACCTTGCAGGATAGGTTGGGTGGGTAGCTGTAGTTCATTTTATGTGAAGTGACAAGCCCCTTCATTCTTTAAGTAGTATCTAAATCTAGTTTGCAAGTGAATTGAGAGAAGGAAAATGTGTTTTATTGATATGTGTTGTGATCATGAATTTGACTGCAATTGATTGAATATGTTACTGTCATGTTTCACTTATTCTAATGATGTCTTATCATGTTTCTCCTATTCTAATGATGCTTATTAATGTTTCAAAAAAAAAAATCAGATTGTTTCTCATATATTTATATGACGTAACAGAGGGGGTTGTTACAGGAACAACCACGTTCCTCCCAATCGTAGATAAAAATCAACCAATATTACTTGTCTTGATCACCCCCTATCTTGACCATGACTCCATAATGGGAAACTGAGCTTCACTCCTTATCCACTTTCTTTCTGTACAATTCAAAAAATCATTTTCCTAACACCACTTGTGCTCATAACGACAAATAGTCATCTCCACAACATACTAAGAAACGTCCCACCTCACACATATGTTGTATATATTTCATTTTCCAATGCCTAGGACTTTTCCATCCATTTCCCTCCTATGGAAATTCGCAACTTTACAAATCCCTAATTTTTAGGGTTTTTCAATGACAGAGCTGAACTTTACAAATCCCTGATGAAACTTGTGTTTTGAAGATCTCCTTCCTGACCTTGCACTCCTTCCTTTCCTTCACTTGCTAATCACAAAGAATTCACTGGTACCTCCTAGCCAACTCTAGTGGCACTCTTCTTCTCCGTTAGCCCCCCGAGCTGCAAAGGGGCCAAGCACAAAAACCAGAACATAGTAGCTTCCAGTCTTTCCTCTCAAGGGATATCTTCTACTCTTTTAATAATCCTAGAGTCCCAACTCTCACAAGTAAAAAAACAGTTAAACAAAAATTCGGCAGCATAACAGTGCCTTCCGAGGGTCCGATCCCCTTCCCTTCTTCGTCCATTTCTTTATAGTGATCTTCCTCATGGAAATTTGTCCCTCATGCATAATTCATTAATTTTTAGAATTCCAGTTCAAGAATTATTCATCCACTACAGGTGTCATATTCTCCCTAGGTTACACAAGAAATTTCTCTTTTATTTTTCTTTAAAATCCCTCTTTCCTCACATTTCCCCATGTGTTCCTAAATTTTTTCTTAGTTATCTCTTATTTTCCCCAATCCCATTAATTAAAGGTTGTTTCCTAACTAGATTTTAGTTAGGGTCAGATTAGGAGTCTTCTTGGTTAGGCTAGGGTTGGTTGACTAAAATTCTATTCTATGCACAACCCATTCTTTCAAGTTGTAATTATTTTTAAATAAGGGTTTCTTTTTAATAATTTCATGTACCCTTGTGTATTTTATCAATTCTTTAGGTTCTTACTTACTATTTCCTAACCATTGATTTCCTTCAAACTTTACTCATGGCACAATTCAATTATCCACTTTATTTAAAATTTATGGTTGGCTTTGAAAATTAATACTCTATTGTTTAATTAATTAGTCAAATCCATCAAGGTCAAATCATTCCAATGTTTTCTAGGCCACCTATGTTATTGACTCAGGTTTCAATTGTGCGATGTGCCCTTCAATATGCATCATGTGCTCCAAGGGTGCCACTCGCATTGACTTGTTTTTGGAAGTTTTTCCAACCCCTTGGAGTCAAAAATCCATTTGGTCGACCTTGTGAGAGACTAAGGGATTCTAAAGATTAAGGACCCTTCCTTATTGCATGCCCCTTAGAAATCTACTTGAGTGACTGTCTCATTTTTCCCTCAGGACATCATGGACCACCCAACTAGGTAATTGTTAACCTACAGTTCTGGCCACGATGGGAGTTCTAGTAGGTTGTGACAGGTATGTTGCCACCCCTCTCTCTCAATATCTGGTTTTTTTTGCAAGGCCTCTTTACTCCTTATGTGAGTCGGATTAGCAGGCATCGTCAAGCCTGCATCCACTCACAAAAACAATGTAAAAATCCATATATATAAATCATACTAAAATCCATCATACATAATAGGTGCATAATAATGAAATACTCAGACAATAAAATCTAATCCCTGACTCAATTTGGATTCCAAGGAATCCCTTTGATGACATCGTCATCCATAAACTATCATGTTTCCTGCAAACTCAAGACGACTTTTCAATGAACATGTCAACACATATATATACATCATTAAGAACAAGCAGCTATAACACCTCAACATCATCATATATAACCCAAAATCTGAATGAAGTCACAGTGTTCCTGACTCGGATCACCTACAAGCAAGTGTCCTCAAAGAATAAGTCAATAAAAATATGCTTAGTAGAGTGGGATGTTACACCTTGGACCTCCTTGGCAATAGTTGTGGGGGGTAAACCCCCCCCACACCCCTCGTTAGGTAATGGGATCCAAGTATGGCTGAAACAAACCTCTGAATTAGGAAGATAATTAGGCTCCACAATCAACACAGCCTATACCTGAACTGATCTTGTACCAACAAAAAAAAATAGATACGTGACCTATATGTTATACACCACGCGTATGTACACACCCTATCTATATTGCATCCTGCGTATGTATGTGACCTATCTATTCTACAACCCATTTATGCCTTCTGAAAAACTAGGGTTTTCTCTCTTCTAAAAAGTTATGACCCTCTGCAGCCTCTGTGACATCAAGCTACAAGTTGTCACTGTGTCCATATTGTAAATTTTCCCTGAGCATACATCCTCATACATATCCTTTACCCAAAGAATCTATATATCTCTAGGCATGCTCCATACGAGTGTGTGTAATCATGAAAAAGTATAATAACCCTCACATGAGCTAGACATCAAACCATTTCTGATATTCAACCTCTCAATACATCAACCACTTCACAAATACAAGCTCTCAACCATGTACCAGAAATACGCTTAACCATATGCCAAGAAATACAAGATGTGTGTCAACACTAACAAGATGTATCAATCATAAATATTTTTTATACCTCAAAAACTAGAGTTTTTTCAGTATTTTTTGTAATTCTGAAACTTTCACCATCAACCCTTCATGCTACCTCAGACTTTCACAACTTCAGATATATCAATGAGTACCTGCAATAAACCTTATACAATAATAGATATTCAATGTGATCAATATGTGATAATAGGAGAGCTTTTCTCTCTTATTTATATTTCCATGTAGCTTCCTCAAGGTGTTACCTACTAACCAACTTAACCCAATTTACTTCTTTTAGGGCTAACCCACTTCTAACCTAGTTTGCTACAAATAGTAAATTCTCCACTTCTAGTTGCAACTAATTTTTTTTTAATTATTTTCTTATTGCAACAAATTAACCCATGATTAACTCCTAGTTTTACTCACTTGACTAGTCAACGTATTCTAGGAGCTTCTAGAATAATTTTGATTTCTTTGACCTTCTAGATAACTCATGAGGGTTCTCCAACTTCACAAGGCCATAACTCTCTAACCGTGAGGAGTTATGTGGCGTTCCACATATCATTGGAAATGGCATGACATGTACTATCCATATAGAATAGTCTCACCTGCAAATATATTAAACTTCATACCATTATACATCAATAAAAATGAAGTCCCTTAACCATACTATTGGTGCTACTGAAATTTTTTACCGGACTTGCTTCAAGGGTTGACATCAATGGAAACCAACCCACTTAATCAACACATCCCATTCAATATTTTGAAATCCGTAGGTACCTAGGCAAACCTTTTCCTTGACTATGAAAGGATCAAGCCACAATTGTTGAAACTTTGAATGTTTTCCTTTGTCTTCATGTATCTTGTCCCACTTGAGAATCAGGATGCCAACCTAAAAGTCCTTTTCACCAGCAAGCTTTTTATCGAAACAACGTTTGATAGTATGTTGGTGAGCTTCAAATTTTGTTTTATCTTTGGTTTGGATAAATTCTAGTTTTAACAATGTATTGATACGTTTTTGGATGACAAGACAATGTCTTCCATGTGATTTCTGAATAATTTGAAGGGAAGGGAAATAGATATTTGAAGGGAGAATGGGTTCCTTCCTATAAAAAAGAAAGTAAGGGGAGGTTCCTATGGATTCTTTAAGAGTAACATGGTCATCCCAGAGGGTGTTAGGTAATACACTGTGTCAATTCCTCTAGTGGTCAACTATAGTTGGCTTAAGGATACATATCAGAGTGGATTCGACTAGGCCATTACCCCAGGCGTAAATGTTGTCTGCATAGTTCAAAATGATCCCTTTCCCCAAAAGAAAACTCAGCTAATTTAAGTGATGAAAAATATGTAGCATTATGGAATACAAGAGTGGTGGGTACTCCAAACCTGGTCATAATGTGTTCTTCCAGAAAATTGATTACCACTTCATCATTTACCTTGGTTAATGATACCTATTTCACCCAATGGATGAAATAATCAATGACATTTAGAATATAACTATGTTACTTAGATGAATTAGGATTGATGTAACATACCCAATTTTTCTAAAAATAAAAATAAAAAAGAACTTATTAGATTAAACATTGTGGATACATTATCCATCAATTCTTATATTGGAAGAACATAAACAAATAAGTTCTTTAAAAGGAGGACATACATAATTCTCAAAAACCAACTTATTATTGTTCTTTTAAACCATTAAAGTATTCCTACCTTGTGAGTATTTGCTATTAAATAAGGATTTGTTCTAAATTATACTAGGAATCCACCCTTATAACCTTTTGAAAAAACATTCAAAACTACTAACCCTTACATAGAAACTTCTTTCAAGTATTCATGGATTTTTCCTTACTCTCTTTATTGAGCTTTATTTACTATATATATATATATATATATTTCGTTTAGTATCCTACAAGAGTATCCTAAATGATACGATCTGTAAACTCTGTGTGAAGGAGGTTTTCAAATTCGTTTCGATAGTTCTGCCAGATGACCCATTCTTCATTTCTTTTGTTGTCTCTAGATTATGTGGTTGCGTAACTAATGATGGGTCTCTCCTTGAAGTGCGAAGGAGCCCATGAGTTTTCCACGAGGCCCCTTCTCCTCTCAGGTCGTGGACTATATTCATCTCGCCGAGCAAAGGACGACCTGGTGTTATTCTGTACCAGAAATAAGTTTCTGATAACCTTTTCTTTTTCAAAGATTATTTGAGCGAGATAGTAATAATATTTTTTCTCGTTCTTTTTTCCACAACAAAGGAATTTTTTATTTCCACAACAAAGGTACTCGGGTTCAACTTACAGATTTCTTATAGAGATTCATAACATTCGAAAAATGACTTGCGTTAACTTCTATTTCTCCACAAATTTTTCGGTTGCCAGATAATTTGATTAAATCTTTGTTTAAAACAAAATTATCATAGGTTACTTTGAAATGTATATCACCCTCTGTGTGATAATTTATCTTTGTTGGAAACTTTTATGTCCCTGCTTCCATAGTGTCCTGTTTACCTGTATAAATATATTTTTGCAATATTACTCTTCTACAACATGATTTTTCAGATATTTATATTGTTATACCATGTAACGCCCCCTTTTGCTTGAATTTGTCCTTTTGTAAGTATTGTATCTTATATAACAACTTAATAACCTTAGTAAAATTTATAAAAAGAAGGAGAAGACTTCGTTTTAGATTCCACCATGATCATCTTCTTTTAAAATCGTTGATTTTCTATGGTGCTCCAAAAATTCATTAACCAGGAGAATGTATCTACAATAAAATATTTCTCTGTAAGAAAACCCCTAAATAAACAACAAGGTTATCAGATTTCCCACAAATATTTCTGTAATTTCCTTTTTTGTTTCCCTGCATTATTTTAATAGTCTACTTTGTAATTTTGTAACTTCAATAATAATGAAAGAGAATCCCTTGTTCTCATATTTCTATAGAATGTTCAAATTATTCCTTCTTTTTATGCATGAAATATTAAATAATTCCATGGTTATATGGTACTTGAAAAATATACTAATGTACGAAGTAAATTTTCAAAGTTAAATATGAGTGTAACTATATAGAATTATTCAGGTTTTCTTTCACTATATATAACTAGATTTCATAATTCCATATTTCATGAAATTATAAAAGACTACTCAGTTTTCTGCAACATACATGGAACATTACAGATTTAATTATGTATCTTAAATACAATTTTCTGTAGGCAATAAGAAATTTCAATATACACAGAAATAAAAGGATCAAATGAAAAATACATATATGTAACCGTGATGTTAGAAAAAAAATGGAACTGTAACATCCCTCTCTACTGAGCATACTATTATTGACTTATTTTTTGAGGACACTTGCTTGCAATTGATCCAGGTAGGGAACACTTTGATTTCATTCAGATTGTGGATTATATATGATGATGTTGAGGTGTTATAGTTGCTTGATCTTATTGATGTATATGTATGTGTTGACATGTGCTTTGACAAGTCGTCTTGAGTGTGCATGACACATGATAGGTTATGTATTTCGGTGGCATCAAAGGGCTTCCTTGGACTCTAGATTGAGTTAGGGAGTGGATTGTATTGTTTGAGTATTTCTTTATTATTCACCTATGATCTATGATGGATTTTAGTATGATTTATATATATGGATTTTGACACTGTTTTTTTCAGTGGATGCATGCTTGTTGATGCTTGCTAATCCTACTCACATAAGGAGTAAAGGGGCCTTGCATAGAAAACTAGATATTGAGGGAGAGGGGTGGCAACATCCTTGTCACAACCTACTAGCACTCTTGTTGTGGCCAAAACTATAGGTTAACGATTACCTAGTTGGGTGGTTCACAATTCTATGAAGGCAGACTGAGACAGTCACACATGTAGATTTCTAAGGGGTGCACAATAAGGCGATGTCCTTATTCCTTATAAGTCCTTAGTCTCTCACAAGGTCAATCGAGTGAAGTTTTGACTCCAAGGGGTTGGACAAACTTCCAAAAATAAGTCAATGTGAGTGACACTCTTGGAGCATGGGATGCATCTTGAAGGAAACGTCGCACAATTGAAACCTAAGTCAATAAACATAGGTGGCCTAGAAAACATTGGAATGATTTGACCTTGATGGATTTAAATAATTAATTAAATAATAGAGTATTAATTATCAAAGCCAACCTAAAATTTTAAAGAAAGGGGATAATTGAATTGTGACATGATAAATATTTGAAGGAAATAAATGGTTAGGAAATAATAAGTAAGAACCTAAAGAATTAATAAAATACACAAGAGTGCATGACATTATTAAAAAGAAACCCTTGTTTAAAAATAATTACAACTTGAGAGAATGGTTTGTGCATAGAATAGAATTTGAGTCAACCAACCCTAGCCTAAATAAGAAGACCCCTAATGCAACCCTAACTAAGACCCAATTAGGAGACAACCTTTAATTAAGGGGATTGGGGAAAATAAGAGATAACTAAGAGGAAATTTAGGAACCCATGTGGAAATGTGAGAAAAGGGGGATTTTAAAGAAAAATAGAAGAGACATTTCTTGTGCAACCTCAGGAGAATGTGACACCTGTAGTGGATGAATAATCCTTGAACTAAAATTCTAAAAATTAATGAATTATGCATGAGGGACATATGTCTGTGAGGAAGAATGATATAAAGAAATGGACGTAGAAGGGAAGGGCATCAGACCCTGGGAACGAACTGTTATGCTGCCAAATTTTTGTTTGACTGTGTTTTTACATGTGAGAGTTGGGACTCCAAGCTTATGGAAAGAGTGGAAGCTCTCCCTTATGAGGCAAGACTGGAAGTTATAGTGTTCTAGTTTTTGTTCTTGGCCCCTTTGCAGCTCGGTGGGGCAAGGGGGAACAATAGTACCCCTAGCGTTGGCTGGGAGGTTGTTAGGGTCCTAACCCACACATAGGCAAAACAATATATTCAGATGTAATCAAAGTCAATATTAATAAGGCCTTTCAATAAAATAGAATAAGGTGGATGTAAGAAGACCTAATAGAAGCTTATGCTTCTAGAAGGATCTTCCTTTAGATGCTTCTTTTTAGTATAAATAGGAGTCGAGGGTATGAGAACCCTAGCTTGGATATTATTGTAATAGAGCTCTGCTCAACTGGAGGTTACCCCCTCAAAGAGGCCCGCGAACATTGCTTTCATATTCAAAGTGTTATTTATGTTATTATTCTCTTATCATTTCAGTGCTATTGTGGTGAATGTTCTGGTTATATTGTTGTTATTCTGCCATTTCTAGCATTTTATTTATGCTCTGCATACATTTTATATCTGGTATATTACAAGTGGTATCAAATCACTTTCCTCGGCAGAAAGTGTGGATTAATTTATTTATTTTCAGGGTAGACGTATTTCGGCGTCTTTAAGCCATAGAGATCTATCATTCTGTGCATAAATCCGTGGTTGAGCGATTCATACATGCAATAAATACAAATGGTACTTAAGCCCACATATGTTGGCCACCCTTGTAACCCCTGTTAGTACCCCTTTGAGTGGCATCAGACAACACCTGTGTACGGATCGGCCTAGATTACCTGAATCCCTCTTTAGATAAATCGATTGATCGCTTGACTGCTATAGTGTCACCGAGAACAACACTCGGGAAGATACTCTCTAGTACCTGGGTAGTTGGGTAGTACGACTAAGGGTACGGTCTATTCTCCTTAGTTAGTGCCCTGATATATTGGGCCGAGTACTACTATTGGACCCCGTATGTATATCAAAGAGCTATAGCACAGGGCAAACCCTTGTCTGTAGAACCCTTGAATACCTAACCCTTGGGGACAGAAATATAAACAAATTAAAACAAACAAAATCCATTGTCGTGCAACTGTTTTCGAGTTGCCAAGTAAATACACATTTCTTTCTGGTTAAGCATTTGGGCATTTCCTCTCTGTAGTATTCTTCAGATCAGAGTATAACTCCGCAGGTGTACAAAAAAAAAGTCTAGAAATTTTTTAACCATTATTTGAGACCTATTCCATTGGATTAATCTCTTCGCCCTTTTCACATTCATCCATATCATTTTTCAAAAAAAAAAAAAAAAAAATTACCCCACCTACTCCTTTTCAGTTCCCCAATCCTCATGGCCCATACCCATAGCCAATACTTGGAAGCTCACTTCAACACCTTGCAATCTGGTCTCATCGAAACCCAACAAGAAGTGAAACAAATCAGTGCCAATGTTGCAACCATCAATACAACCATGCATTCCTCAATGGAGGAAATAAAAAAAGACCTCACCACCTAGCTTGAATCAGTCTTTT
>JZKD02S1694094.1:40095-60732 GCA_000966675.3 Picea glauca | reverse complement strand
GAAGGTTATCTTTTCTTTGTCGAAAAAATTGTGAATAGAGAAACAACCTTCTAGTAGAGTTAACCATTTTTCTAGGGCTTCTGCATATATTTGTCCTTCGAATACAGGAATATCAAAATTAACTTGTACCTTGAAATACGAGGTGCCTCCAAAGTGGCCACTTGATCGGTATACATTCAAGGATGTGGGAAAAATTCTCCATCATTTCATCCCTCTGACGCTTGAGAGCTTTCTCAAGCAATAGATTGATAGGATCGTCTGCTCCATCGTTTTTCTTTTCTTCCGCCATTGAGGGTTTCTTGGGTGTGCGATAGTGATTGTCTTCAAGAGAGACAAGCTCAAGACCCAACTTGCTATAATCAGACCTCGTCGAGGACATGCACTGAAAAAAGCGATCAAGAGCAGCCTACTCTGATACCACTGATCCAGATTATTTTCGACACGAAATGAGATCGGAGATATAATAAAGAAATGCACAGAGATATCGTAGATATTCAATAATATAATAGAAATGTATCAGAGATGCAACCATAAACATAGATATACATTAATACATGATTTCTATTAATGAAATAAATGTACAGAGACTGTAAAATACAGAGTGAAAGACTCAATAGAATGGTGGCAGCTTATCTCTGAGAAGAGATGTGACGGCTACTTGAATTCGCAAAAAGAAGATTACAATGAGGCTCTGAAGGAATTTTTACAATAAACCAGAATACCAAAAACCCTAGACATCCAAAAACCTAACCCTAGGATATGAAGTGCCAAAATTCATATGGGCTCCATTTGGGTAAGTGAGTACATCAACTTCCCGGTGTCGTAACTTTTGCATGTGATCTTCGTTTTAGGTGTGTGATAGCTCGTTGTAAAGGTATCATTGAGGAGATTAATTTTGGGGGCTCAATAATGCATTCATATATCATTGATAACCTTTATCTCAAAAAACCTTTATTTGGGCCCTCAAAATGGCCCCGGAAGTTAAAACCTGCTAAAAATAGTAAATTGCCAAAATTGCCAGAAAACTATTTCGAGCCATTTGGAAAAGGTGGGTAGCCACCGATATCCACCTGGATCATTCCTACAGGCATTAAATATAATTACACCATCTAGGATCATATTCAATGACTCTAGCATGAATATCTCATGGGATATTTCATTACAAAGGTCTCAAAATTAAAGCGACACACCCTCCTTGGGGTCCAAACTAGTTAAAGTGCATTGCGTTCAATGTTGAGTCACCTTCAACCGTGCCTTATTGAATGATGATAGTGATTCTCCTGCATCATACTCCTCTGGAAAAAAATATTCATGGAATCCTATGGATGAGCGCCTCCACTTCCTGTCCATACTTATGGATGTCTGATTCAGTTATCCAACTCACATATTCTACTAGATGATTCTTCCATTTAACCAAATATTCATAATAAACCTTTCTCCTGGTTCTCTTAGCAATTCTTTGATCTAAAATTGTTTCTATCTGAGGCTTCTACGCTATGGGCATCTTTTGCATCCACTAAATCTTCTCTTGATCAATTTTCCCTTATATGTCATCCATGTTATAAGGATATGAGTCTTCAATATCAAATATTGGTGAAATTTCAATGTCCTACGACAGTTCATTCTCATAAGAATTTGCAACGAATTTTTTGAGGATTTTACAAGGTCCTATCTTCTTCATCTTCACTTTATTATATTTCTTTCTTGGAAATATTTCCTTCCTCAGGTGTGCCAGGACTTGGTCTCCAAACTCAAAATCCACCTCTTTTCTTCTGTGATTTATTTTGTTCTTGTATCTCTAGTTTCTATCTTGTAGTTGTCCTTTAATTTGTTCATGTAATTTTTGTATCTCTCCAACAAAGTATTCTTCTCCTGCACTTCGAAATTCATATTTTCCTAAATATCTCAATTCTGAAATTCCTCTGGGATGCATTCCATATACTATATGAAACAACCTCTTACTAGTACTCATGTTTGGTGAGTCATTATATGCAAACTCTACTTGAGGCATAATTTGATCCCACTGACTGTTATGTTTAGTTACCAAACTTCCTAGAAAATTCCCAAAGCTTGTATTCACTACCTCAATTTGTCCATATGTCTGAGGGTGGTACGTTGAACTAAAATATAAATTTGTCTCTAGCTTCTTCCACAAATTCCTCCAAAATTTTCCCACAAATTTTGTGTCTCTATCTGTGACTATACTCCTGGGTAACCCATGCAATCTCACAATCTCTTTGAAAAACATATATGATATGTGAGTAGCATCAGTTTTTTGGGGACATGGTATAAAATGTGCCATCTTTGAAAATATGTCAACCACTACAAAGATTGATTCATTTCCCCTCTTGGTTCTTAGCAGTCACAGAAAAAATCCATACTTATAAAATCCCATGGCCTGTTTGGAATAGGCAATTTTTGATACAATCCATGTTATGTTGCTTTCCTCTAACATATTGGAAAAATTTGATTTTTTCCACAAAATTCTTCATATTAGACCTCATGCCTGACCAATAGTATGAAGAACTTAACTATGTGTATGTTTATCATGGCCAAAATGTCCATCAAATCCTCCACTATGTTTTTCCTTCAGCAAATTGTCCCTCATTGAGAATTTGGTGATACAAAATCAACTTCCTTTGAATAAAAATACTTATTGGATTATATACTCCATCCATTGGTTTCTATCCCTTAACAAAGGATTTTCACAAGCTTCACAAGATTCCTTGAAATATGGGTCTTCTTGGTATATCTCCTTGAGGTGTTCAAATCCCAAAGTCTCCACTTAGATTTCCTACAAAATTAAACATATCTTTCTCAAAGAATTTGCAACTTTGTTAGCACCCCCACTAATATGTTTAATGACAAAAGTAAAATTCTGCATGAATTCTACCCATTTGGTAGGTCTCTCGTTGAATTTCTCTTGTCTAGTTATGAACTGCAAAGCATGATTGTCAGTATAGAAAATAAACTCTTTTGGTAAAAGTTAATGTCTCTACTTTTTCAAAGCTTGAATTATAGCATAAAATTCCTTGTCATGTGTTGAATACTTATTTTGATCATAATTTAACTTCTCACTAAAACAAGTGGTCTTATCATCCTGACTTAAAACTGCACTGATGGCCACTCCACTTGCATCACTTTTGACTTGGAAAGCCTTCCTAAAATATGGAAGAATTTAGGTTTTTCTATTATCTTTTCCTTTTACACTGTAAATCATTTCTCGGATTCTTTTGTCCAGTCAAAATATCTATGTTCCTTCTTTATAGTATCCAGTATGAGTGTCCAAATACTGCTAAAATTCATAACGATTTTTTTGTAAAATCTTGCTAACCCATGAAAACGTCTTAATTCAAACACACTTCTTGGAGAAGGACACTCCTTTATATCCCTCACCTTTTCCGGATCCATATTCAATTCATTTGAAGATATTACAAATCCAAAATACACAAGTTTTGTCTTCATAAAATAACATTTCTTCAAATTTGTCAACAAATTTTCTTGCTGTAATATCCTCAACACCATCTTCAAGTGTCTTAAATTCTCCTCCTTAGTCTTGATGAAAACTACAATATCATCTAAATAAACAACCACAAACTTCCCAATAAAATCTTTGAGCACTTCATTCATGAAAATCATGAATGTACTTGGAGCATTTGTTAATCCAAATGGCATAACAAGCCACTCATATAGTCCTTCATTTGTTTTGAATGATGTTTTCCATTCATCCCCTTATCTCATTCTTATCTCATGATAACCACTTTTCAAGTCTATCTTGGAAAAATAACTATCTCCACTCAAACAATCCATTAAATCATCCATTCTAGGTAAAGGAAATATATATTTGATGGTTATCTTGTTGATGGCTCCAGAATCCGTGCACATTCTCCAACCTCCATCTTATTTTGGACTCAACACAGTTGGTACTACACATGGACACAAGATTTCTCTGGTCAATCCTTTTTTCAATAACTTTTGGACCTTCTCCTTGAACTCTTCATTCTCCTGAGGTGTTAATTTGTATGCTTCCTTGTTAGACAAACTTGCTCCCAGAAGAAGGTCAATATGGTGACTAATACTCATGATGGGTAGTAAAGTGTGAGGAAACATGTCCACCACAATGTCAATGAAATCATCCAATAACTCCATATATTATAAGAAACATCCTGCCTCCCACATATGTTGTATATATTCTTGTGCCTAGGTCTTTTCATTTCCTTCCCTCCTTGGGGAAATTCACATTTTTATGAATCTTGATTTTTAGGGGATGCTATTGGTCAAATTCAACTTCTTCCACTTGTAAAAATCATCCCTGAGGTAACTCAAACCTGTTCCCCACTCATGGAGTCATGGTCAACTATTTTTAACCTGGTTGTTCCATTTGTCTTCTAGCATTAATTTTGTTAAAATTTTGTCTCATACATGTGTCCAATAAAAGAGGACAGTTGGGAAAGTAAAATATTTTCCCAATAATCATCAAATAATTAATTAGATAATCCAAAATTCCAAATTCGGATTTTCCATAAATGGCAAATAATTTCCAAATCCGCATTTTCCAAAAATGGAAATTTATTTCAAAATTCAACATAGAATTTAATTTTCTAAAATTTGCGGATATTACATCCTCTCTCCCTTAAGTACAACATTTTCCTCGGTGTTCATTCCTCTCTCTAAATATGGTTGGATAATATTTCATCATATATTCCTCCAATTCCCAAGTGGCCTCTTGAGGACTAAAGTACTTCCATTGCACTTTTACCTGGGAGATGGCTCTGTTGTGTTGTACTGTTTCTTTCTTGTCCAAAATGTGCAGAGGTTCCACTTGGAACTTGCCTTCTGGTTCCACCTACATCATGTTCCAATCAATGATGTGAGTAGGATCATGAATATATCTTTCTAATAATGAAACATGAAAAACATTATGAACTTTTAAATTTGCAGAAAGTGTTAATTGATACGCCACGGGTACGATTCAATTTAAAATCTCGAAGGGGCCACAAAACCTGGGTGCCAACTTTGAAAAATTTCCTAGCTTTAGAGAGATCCTTATTGCTTTGACTTTTAGATATACATGTTCCCCAATTTGAAATTCATGATGTCTTGTTTTTGAATCTGCATAGATTTTTTGTCGGTCTTGGGCCTCCTTTAATTTCTCCTCTACTCATTTTACCATTCTCTCCATTTCCTGTAACATTTGCAGTCCTACCATAATCATGTCAATTGGATTATCCCAACTAATCGGGGTTGTGAATTTCATTCCATATAATTTTTTGAAGCGACACATCTTAGTTGATGTCTGATAACCATTATTGTAAGCAAATGCAACTAAGTGCAGGTACTCCTCCCACTTAGTTGGTTTCATCCTTACGTACAGTCGCAACATGTATTCGATAATATGGTTTGTTTCTTCTGTTTTCCAATCCGTTTGTAGATGGTCACTTGTGCTGAAATTCAGGTTAGTATCCAATCCTGGAAACAATTCCTTCCAAAAATTTGACGTAAATTTGACATCTCTATCGGAAATCACCATCTTAGGAATTCCATGCAATCTAAATATTTATTTCATAAAAAATTTAGTGATACTAATCACTTTATAAGTAGATTTCATAGGTATAAAATGTGCATATTTTCTTAGTTTATCAATCACTACCCTAATTGAGTCATTTTGTCTTTGAGTCTTAGGAAAACCTGTGATGAAGTCCATTGAGATAATCTCCCATTTCCATTATAGTATAATAAGAGGTTGTAATAGACCTGCTAGATGTTGATGTTTAGCCTTTACCTGTTGACAATCTAAGCATTTAGACAAATATTCATCTATTTCATTCTTCATGTTAGGCCAATAAAACAATTTTCTTAAGGCTGTTATCGTTTTCTGGTATCCTGGGTGACCAGAATACTGTTTTTTGTGTAGTTTGTGAAGAATTGTTGTCTGTAAATCCACAGAATTAGGTACATAAAGCTAGTTTTTTAACCTTAACAGTCCATTTTTATCTAAACTTAGATCTATTATGTTCAGTTTTTTTGCATTTCCTTGCAATTTTGTTTTTGTTTTAATGTAAATTTCATCATTACTACTTGCAGATTTTATTCTCTGTTCGATATTGTTTTCTTCTTTGCTGACACTTATTTGATAGAGTCTATTAGTCCTTCAACTTAGTGCATCTGCACCTTTTTTTTCCTTATCTCTGATGTGTCATACCTCAAAATAAAACTCACTTAAAAATGTCAACCATCTTGCTTGCCTTTCATTGAGATCTGGTTGACTGAAAAAATACTTTACACCACTATTGTCGGTTAGTAATAGAAATTGTCTTCCCATTAAATAATGTCGCCACATTTTTAATGCATGAATTACGGACGCTAATTCTAAATCGTGAGTCACATCATTTTGTTCATGTTCTTTCAGTTTACGTGATTCATAATAGATGGTGTGTCTATCTTGTGTGAACACACCTCCTAATCCCTCTTTTCTTGCATCCACACAAACTGTAAAATATTTATCGGGATCCGCTACTTTTAGGATAGGTGTTGTAGTTAACAGTCTTTTCAGTTTATCAAAGTTGTCCTAAAAATTATGTGACCAAGTAAATTTTATTCCCTTTTTTCTGTAGTGATCTAATCGAATATGCGATCTTGGAAAATCCTTCGATAAATTTGTGGTAATAACCAGTAATTCCCATAAATGATTTGATGTCTTCTACATCCTTAGGGATAGACTATTCCATAATGGATCTTATCTTTTCTGGATCAACTGCAATACCATCTTTGGATATTACGTGTCCTAAGTAGTATATATTTCTTTGGTAGAAGTTTCACTTATCAAACTTAGCATACAACTTATGTTCCCTTAAAGTCTGCAATACTATTTTCAGATATTCTTCAGGTTCTTCTTCTATTTTTTAGTAAACTAAAATATCATCGATAAACACTAGCACAAATTTATCTTGATATTGGCTGAATATACTATTCATCAAGCACATAAAGGTTGCTGGTGCGTTATTAATCTTGAATGGTATTACGACAAACTCATAGTGTCAAAAATGTGTTCTAAAATCTATTTTATTTATATGCTCATCCTTTATTCTGACTTGGTGATAACCATACCTTAAATCTAGCTTAGAGAATATCTTTCTCCTCCAACTTGGTCAAAGAGATCATTAATTCTGGGTAAGGGATACTTATTCTTAATCGCCATTTTATTCAGTTTTCGATAGTCAATACACATTCTCAAAGTCACATCTTTCTTCTTAACGAATAAAACTGGTGCTCCCCGAGGTGAAACACTTGGTCTGCTACACTCCTTATCCAGTATTTCTTGTAACTGAATTTTCAGTTCTGTTAAATCGGGTAGATTCATTCTATAAGGTGCCTTAGATAATGGAGCAGATCTAGGTTATAGGTCGATAGAGAAATATCTCTCTCTCCTTGGAGGTAGTTCTGGTATTTCATCTACAAATACATCTTTGAACCCACGTAGGACTATAAAGTATTCTAAACTCAGTTTTCTTTCTTCCCTTAGGAGGTTATTCACTTGTACATCATAAATTTAGCAACCTTTGTTCATGCATTCTTAAATTGCATCATTGATATTTGTCTAACAAAAACTGGTTTTTTGATTCCTTGTATCGTTCTAACTGTGTTATTTTCATCTTTGTACACAAACAAATTTTCATAATAGGTTAATATCACTTTATGTTTCTCTAACAAGTCTATTCCAATGATTAAATTGTAAGACCCCAAAGGTAATATGTTCATATTTAGCTTTGTACTTTGACATTCTATGCTTAGTTCACAATCAGAAATAAAATATGTTACCTTTCTTTTGGTCGCTGTTTCTAATTGTACTAACCAGGACTTGGAATTCTTTACCTTCTTTAACTTGTTCAATTCAACTAAATCTAGATTAATACAACTCAAATTGGATCCTCCGTCAATTAGTATAGAGACATTGTGAGTATGAATTTTACCTTCAACTTCCACAATAATGTATTGATGATATGATTTTCTTGCATCCAGAGTTGCATTGATTTTATGCACACTTATACCAATATCTCCAACCATTGAATCCTCTTGAAGGTTATGGATTGAAGTTCTTTGATGCAACACCCCACCTCTTCTCCTAGGGGTTCTACGACATCCCGGTCAAGGATGTTCAAATACCTGAGTTGAATTATCTCTTCGGTCCTCTAATAGACCCTGGAATAAGTTACACAAGCCACTTCTTGTTACCGCACAGGTTCAATTCACCCATGACCCTACTCTCTAACGCTTCTAGTAATAGTGAGTGGCGAGTGCTAGCTCCTTTTCTAGGCTCCTCTTCAATATAACCATGATATATAACCTCAGGCCATCCCTCTTTGCAACTTTGGACTTCAACGTTTTTGAACACACCTAACCCATTTTCACTGCACTCTGAAACACAAACTCACTTGGATGATTGATGATTCTCGTCTTTCCAATAGCCAACGGCTATGATCCTCTTTGTATTTCGGCATTCAAGAGTTATGAATGATACAACTCCCTTTACTTCCGAAGTACTCTATCATCGAAGTGATATAAATGACACCACGTTTCCACACGATCAACAACTAGGATTTAGCTTCTTACCTTTTTCCTGGATGCATACTCCTAAATCCTATGATCTGACGATGTGTGTCCTCCTTAGATCTACAACCACAATATTCTTCACTAGTTCGGACTTCGAGAGTTTTTGGATACTCCACCCTCACTTTTCACCGAAGTGCTTCTCCACCCTTCGTCCTTTGTGACTTCGCGAAGTTTTCCCTTTCTCCACACAAGGCTTCAAGAGTTATTTCTTGTGAACTCTCTGATATGTTGCCATGTATCCTTGCTGCAACCAACGACTGGGATTATTTCGTGAATTGAGGACTTCAGAGGTCCCCACTCTTCAAACACTTCAAAACCTCTGAACCACAAAGTGTCGAAAGACTTCATAGCTAACCTCCATGCAAATATCCCTAATTTGACGGTCTGGAGTGATCTCGCTTCCTCCTGAATGGATCTTGCTCGTTGATTTGTATTTTCAGTGGGATCCTCCCTACTTAAGAACTTACAACCACTATCTCTTCTAAGATTGTCCATCCTTGAACACTTTAGATCCTCAGAACATTTTCTTCGACACTTAGTCGAATTTTGACTCTGTGCACACTTTGCAACAGGTCTCACACTCTTCTACAAACTTTCTTGAATTACTCCTCCTAAGATTCTGAGTCAAAAGAATCTGTCACACACTCATTGCAGACAATTTGTACCACTTGCATTCAAAGCTCCAAGTTATCTCTCTTGAACTTGTTCCTCCTCGACACTCTGAACTTTTTAGAATGACCTCTTTGATACTTAGCCAAATATCGACCCTGTGCACACCTTGCAAGAGGATTCCTTCAATTTAACACTTGATAGGTGATTATGCACCCCTTACAACAGTCTTTACATGGCTCAATTGTTCCTCTTGAACAATATGAGTCTAAGTGTGTTTCCGCCTATGCACACTTTCAAGATATCCCTCCTGAACTTCTAAGTCAAAATAGACTTTGTCAATGCACACTTTGCAGACACTTATGCACTCCTTACAAACAAGATTTTCACGTTATCTCTTTTGAGCTTCTGAGTCAAAATAGACTCTGTCAATGCACACCTTGCAGACACTATGAAATACTTGCACAGGTTCATATAAGAGAAACAATTGAGACTTATCTAATATCTCACAGATTTATACATTCAACCATGTAAACACATTCATAACATAAGAATAAGAAATAACAAAGAATTCCAAATTAACTGAAATCCTACCATTCATTCATTCAAATAGACACACTAACAACAACACCAGACATTTGGAACAATGCTTCTCTATTATATTCATTCAAATGATATATACATGGGCTCATACAATTCTCTTCAGCAACTCTCAACAACTCTTAACAACAACAACAACAACAACAACTCTCAACAACAATAACCTTCAACTACAGTACTCTTCAACAACCTTCAACTAAATTGAAACAACCTCATTTGGGAAACAATACATTTGTTTATACAAAACGAGCTCATAGATATTTTCCCTCTGACTACCTTAGTTCTATCCTATCAAATTAAAATCTTTCAACTGCTAAGGATATATTAGAGTATATGTTAGAGACAGACATATAAGAGTAAATGATTCGAATCTGTACTATAGGATACTACATTAAAGAAAAATATATTTTCCATCGATATCATGTGATGGTTCATCTCCTAAACATTTAATATGTTCTTTAATTACAATATTTTCAAGATATTTGTGTGATATGCCCTTCTTAAATTCAAAATTTCTTCAAAATGCATGCTAGGGCACTGAATTGTCTTCCACTCGCACTTTGATGACGATGCTCCTGCATCATACTCCTGCACTAAATTTCCATGCTTTTGAATATCGCTTCATTTACCCAACTGACATCTTCTATTGAGTGTCCTTTCCACTTTACCAAATACTCAAAGTAAGTATTTCTCCTAGTTTTCTTACCAGTCCTTTGATCTATGATATTCTCCATCTGTGGCTTTTCTGCTATAGGCATTTGCTTCTCCCATTGTATATATTTTTTATCTTCTAACTCTCTGGTGTCATATTCATTATAAGGATATAGGTATGAAATGTTGAATATGGGTGATAAGCCCACATCTTCTGGCAGATCTATCTCATAATAATTTTCATCAAATTTCCTTAGGATCTTGCATGGTCCTATTTTCTTCAACTTCAGTTTGTTATATGTTCCCCTTGGGAACCTTTCCTTCATGAGATGTGATATAACTTGCTCTCCTACTTCAAATTGAATTTTTCCCCTATGCTGATCAAATCTACATTTGTATCCGCTACTGTTCTTCTGCAACTTCTCTTTGATTTGATTACGAAGCTTCTGCATTTATGCAACAAAGTCTTCTACTCCAACGCTTCTGAATTCATTTTTCTCTAGATCTCTCAACTATGATACTCCCCTTGGCTTCATCCCATATACTATCTGAAATGGGCTCTTCCTTTACTCCTATTTGGTGAGTCATTATATGCAAACTCTGCTTGTGACAAAATTGATCCCACTGGCTATGAGGTTTAGTGACTAGACTCCTCAACAAATTTCCTAAACTCCAATTTACCACCTCAATATGTCCATCCGCTTGAGGGTGATATATTGAAATAAAATATAGTTTTGTCCCTATCTTCTTCCATGATGTTCTCCAAAAATGACCAACAAATTTAGTGTCTTTGTATGAGACAATACTCTTAGGCAACCCATGAAGTCTCACAACTTCCTTGAAAAATAAATTCGCAATGTTCGTTCCATCATTATTTTTTGGCATGGGATAAATTGTGCCATCTTCGAAAATCTATCAACTACCACAAATATGTAATCACTTCCTCTTTGTTTCCTTGGCAATCCCAACACAAAATCCATGCTTATTTCATCCCAAGGCCTATCTGGAGTAGGCAATGGTTGATACAATCCAGTGTTATGTTTCTTTCCTTTTGCAAACTAGAAAATATTACATATGTTCACAAACTTCTTCATCTATTCCCTCATACCTGGCCAATAGTATGAACTGTTCAACTGTGAAAATGTCTTGTCATGGCCAAAATGTCCTGCTAGACCTCCACTATGTTTTTTCTTCAACATATTTTCTCTCATTGAGAAATTTGGTATGCACAACAAGAAACCTTTAAACAACAATCCATCTTGAATCAGATACTCCGTCCACTAGATTTTGTCTCTGAGCACAGGATTTGCACACACTTCATATGCCTCTTTAAAATATGGGTCATCACAATACATATCCTTAAGGTGTTCAAACCCTAAGGTTTTCACTTGAAACTCCTGCAGAATTAGACATCTCCTACTCAATGCATCAACAACTTTGTTAGCATTACCATAAATATGTTTAATGACAAAAGTGAAATTTTTCATAAACTCTATCCACTACTATGTCAATAAAATTCTCTAACAACTCTTGAACTTCTTCAAGGAGATCATCCATAGAAGTACTTGTAAGGAAAACTCTGGGTTACCTCACCACAACAAATTGCATCTCATGTTCCTTCTTACCTTCACTCAAGAGTTCCTTCCCACTCATGAGAAGTATACTTGTGATGGATTCTTCTTTTACCTTCTTTTCCTCTATTGGCAGTAACATGTGTGTCCTACCATTATTTTCCAAGTATAATTATTTTCTCTCCCATCATGAATGAAATTACCTTCAAACTGCCATGGTCTCCCCAAAAAAACATGACATACATCCATGGGAATCACATCACACAAAATATCATCTCTATATCCTCCTATCTTAAATTTAACTAGGCATTGTTTAGTTACCATTACCTGGTGTCCTTTATTCAACCATGAGACTCTATACAAACTCGGATTTGTAGTTATCCCTAGCTCCAATTTCTCCACCATCTTTGTGGATACTAAGTTATCAATTCTCCCACTGTTGATTATCGCCTTGCATACTCTATATTTAGTATTGCAAGTCGTTTTGAACAAATTGTTCCTCTGCACTAGTTTTTCAACATCTGGCTCTAGCTTCAAGAGAACCTTCTTCATCAACAAAGATTTCCCATCTTCTTCACCTTCTGCTTCAACATTCCTCTTCTGCACTTTTGAAATGTGATATTCACCTCCTCCTTCTTTCTTTCTCTTGGAGAATTACCAAGACATGTGTCATGCCTCTCCACCATCATAACACCTCACCTCTCCTCCTCTGCCTCTTACTCTTCCTGGAGGAAAAATGTTTCTTCCATCATATTGTATCCCTCGGGAACTTCCTCCTCTTTCTAAGTGGCTATGCGGTTTTCCAGTCTCAACCTTGGGCTTTTGTGCCTTATTATGGTCAATTCCCTTACCTCTGTTTAGGATACTTCCTCTACTTTGTTGGCTCTCTTTCCTGTCCAACTTCTCCTCTACCTTCAATGCAATATGATAAGTGTTCTCCACTGTCCTTACTTTCATCATGCTAATTTCATCCTGGATTTCATATCTCAAGCCATTGATATACCTGGAAACCTTTTCATCCTCTTTCTCTCTCTGTCAACCCTAATGTTCAACTTGTAAAACTCCTCTATGTATTCTTTCACTGTCATTCCCTTCTGTCTCAGGTTCTACAACTTCCTAAACAGGTTTATCTGATAGTCCTTGGGTATGAATTTAGCTTACAACTTCGCTACCATTCTGTCCCAATTCTTGATATTTTGTTTGACTTTGCATCTTATGTCAGCCTGCAATTCATCCCACCACAATGTTGCATGTCCTTTTAATATAGTGACAACATGCTTCACCTTCTTCTCCTCATCAATGTCTTCATAGTTGAAGTACTTGTCCATGTATCTTATCCAATCCAACACTTCTTAAGCATATAAATTTCCTTCATACATATGGATATCTATATTTTCTCTAGCTCCCAATTTGAAAACCACTTTCAGCAAGCATTCCTCTGCAACATATTCTACTATAGCTTCTTCAACCTCCACTTCTTCATTTTTTGCATCACTAACGTCTTTAACATTAGGTCCTCTCCTTTATGTTGTCTCCGTAGCATCTAACCTTGTGTGAAGTTCTCTCATCTCCCTTTCCACAACTCGATTTTCTATAGGTGGCTCTGCATGTCTTCTAGGCAGAATTGTGCTAAACTTTTCTCCTTTACACAACTACCACTTGATGTATCTGACACCACTGGATGTTATCAGCCTAATTCATTTTCTCCTTCCTACAGAATTTAAAATTTGTGGCTCTCATACCACTTGATGCATCCCCCCTCTCTTTTCCTTGGGGTTCTGCGACCTTCTGGTCAATGATCTTCAAATACCTGAGCTGAATTATCTCTTCAGGCCTCTAATAGACCCTGGAATTAGTTACACAGGCCCCCTCTTCTTACTGTGTGGGTTCAATTCAACTGTGACCCTACTCTACAGAACTTATGGTAATAGTGAGTGGAAAGTGTTAGCTCATCCACAAGCCTCCTCTTCAATTTAAACACGATATATAACCTCAGGCCATCCCTCTTTTCAACTTTGGGCTTTGACGCTTTTGAATGCACCTAACCCCTTTTCACCGCACTTTGAATCATGAGCTCACATTGACGATCGATGGTTCTTATATTTCCAACATCCAATGGTTGTGATCCGCATCGCATTTCGATGTTTGGGAGATTCAAACCCGACAACTCCTTTTTCTTTTGAAGTACTCTATCATCGAAGTGACAGAGACAACACCACGTGTCCACATGATCAACATCTATGATTTAACATCTTACCTTTTTCCTGGATGCATACTACTAGATCCTGTGATCTGACGATGTGTCTCCTCCTTAGATCTACGACCACGATATTTTCCACTAGTTTGGCCTTTGGGAGTTTTTGGATACTCCATCCTCACTTTTCACTGAAGTACTTCTCCTCTGAAGCTTGTGGATCTTCACCATTTGTATTCTCTAGATCCAATGGTATAGATCTACTTCATCCTTCATGACTTCACAAAGTTTTCCCTTGCTCCACACAAGGCTTCAACAGTTCTTTCTCTCAAACTCTCCAATCAGCTGCCACGTATCCTTGTTGCAACCAACAACTGGGATTATTTCGTGACTTGAGGACTTCGACAGTCCCCACTCCTTAAACACTTCAAAACGTCTAAACCACAAAGTGCCAAAAGACTTCATGGCTAACCCCTGTGCAAGTCTCCTAGATATGATGGTCTGGAGCGATCCCGCTTCCTCCTTAAAGGATATTGCTCATTGATTTGTATCTTCAATGGGATCCTCCTTACTGAAGAACTTTCAACCTCTATCTCTTCTGATCTTGTCCTCTCTAGAACATTTTATCTCCTCATAACATTTTCTTTGACACTTAGTCAAATTTTGACTCTGTGCACACTTTGCAACAGGTCTCACACTCTTCTGCAAACACTCTTGAGTTACTCCTCCTGAGCTTCTGAGTCAAAAGACCCTGTCATCCACTCCTTGCGGACAATATCCACCACTTGCATTCAAAGCTCCAAGTTATCTCTCTTTAACTTGTTCCTCCTTGACACTCTGAACTTTTCAGAATGACCTCTTCGATACTTATCCAAATATCGACCCTGCACACACCTTGCAACTAGATTCCTTCAACTTAACTCTTGATAGGCAACTATGCACCCCTTGCAACAGTTTTTACATGGATCAACTATTCCTCATGAACAATATCAGTCTGAGTGTGTTTCTTCCTACGCACACTTTCAAGCTATCCCTCCTGAACTTCTGAGTAAAAATAAACTCTGTCAACGCACGCCTTGCAGACACTTATGCACTCCTTGCAAACAAGAGTTTAACGTTATCTCTTATGAGCTTCTGATTCGAAATAGAGTTTTTCAACTCACACCTTGCGGACACTATGCACTCCTTGAACAATCTCGTATAAGAGAAAAAATTGAAACTTATCTAATATCTCATAGATTCATACATTCAACCATGTAAACACACTCATAACATAAGAACAAGAAATAACAGAGAATTGCAAATTAACATAAAGCCTACCATTCATTCATTCAGATAGATGCATTAACAACAACACCAGACATTTGGAACAACACTTCTTTGTAATATTCATTCAAATAATATATACATGGACTCATACAATGCTCTTCATCAACTTTCAACAACTCTTAACAACAACAACATTAACTCTTAGTGGCAATAACATTCAACTACAATACTCTTCAACAACCATCAACTAAATTGCAACAACCTCATTTGGATAACAATACATTTATTTATACAAAACGAGCTCATAGAGATTTTTTCTCTGACTACCTTAGTGCTATCCTATCAAATTAAAATTTTCAACTACTAAGTATTTATTACAATAAATGTTTGAGACAGATAGATAAGATTAAATGCTTCGAATATGTACTGCAAGCTACTACATTAAAGAAAAATGCATTTCCCATCGATCTCCTGCGATAGTTCAGCTCCTAAACATATAAGATGTTCTGTAATTATAATCTTTGCAATATATTTGTGTGATATTCCCTTCTCAAATTTAAAATCAATTCAAAATGCGCGCTAGGGCATTGAGTTGTCTTTCACTCGCGCTTTGATGATGATGCTCCTGCATCATTCTTGTTAAGGGATTTAAGAGTGGAAAATGTCTCCTCAAGTGGGGTTCTCCACACTCCTAAACTTCAATGGTTCTCTGGGATTGTCCCCAACTTTCTTGACTCCTAGGTTAACTGGTCTATTTCCCCCTTGGGAATTCTATGTATTTGACTGACAATCCTTCTTTTGGAAACCTTTCACCATATTATGGAAATGGGTTGGTTGGAAACCTTTCTTACATTGATTCCTTATGTCATGTTTCTTGTCTTTCCATTCCTTGATAATTTTAGATCTCTATTTGTACTGATCATAGCACATCCAAGTTCTAAACGCTTAATTTAAAGACTTGGGATTGTCAAATTCAATTTTGCCCTTGTACGACTATGGTAGATAGCTCAAGAACATTTGTATATTTACTTTGTCTTCTTTGATGTATGGTACAAACCTCAATAGATCTAGAAATTTATTTATCAAATCGTCCAGGGCCATTTCTCCTAGTCGCGGTTCGTAAAATTCCTTAGCTTTTCTCGTAATAACTTTCTGATAAGTAGTTCTTATTGAAATACTTTTTTAAATTCTAACCATTCCATTCATTTTTCTTTCAATCCCTTGGCTAATTTCAGGTCTTGCCACCAGATACTATCTTTTCCTTTTAAGTTCTAAATGCTCATTTTGACTTTCATATTACTAGAGTAGTTATAAATATGGAAATATTTCTTTATATCTAGTAACCATGCTTAAACCTCCTCACCAGTCTTTGATTATCCATCAAATGTGGAAGGTTTTATTTTCTTGAATTCACCTTCTAGGTGGTCCACTTGTTTTCTTTTTCTTCCTGTAGATGCTTTGTTTTCTGTCATGTGTGTGTCTTCCTAAGAACTATCCTCTTTTTCTATTTCATGACCAGAATTCTTAGAGGACTTTTTGCTGACCTCTTCCTCTTTTTCACTTTCCTTTGGAATTTTCTTTGTTACTATACTGTGTAGCAACATTTCATTTATTTCCAACTGATCTTCCTGTGCTTTCTTCAAATTTTTGTTATCTGCGTTAAATCCTTGTAATTCTACGATGAGGTTACACATCTTTTCCAAGACTTAAGTGGTTGAACTTCCTTCATTGTTATGATCTGGGTATCTAGGAAGTTCCTGTCTTGGATTCCCTTCAGTTCTCTCTCCTTCCTCATTCTATGCTGACATTATCACAAGAGACAAAAGGTTTTTCTGTTTGTAACAATAAATGTGTTTGTTATATTTTTTTCAAGGAAAAAAATAAATTTTTGGTGCTTCTATGAGGTCCAAGCATTGTAACCTACAACTCTGATACCATATTTAATGTAACTCAACTTTCACAAATAAAAAAAAATTTAAATGGGGAAACTTGTCTTCTATTATACTCGACAAATGTCGTGACACAAGAATAATTAAATCTTAAACCAGTGAATATATATATATATATATATATGGCAGTGTATCATTGTCATAACTCATTCTAAAACGTTTTGCAAGAGATCTTAATATCCATACACCATGTGCCATTAGGAGTCGCTACTAGCATTAACGTTGTGATGTTAATATAATAATGGCTAGGCCTGTCAAGGCCCATATCCTAGGCCTAACCTGTGAAATCCATTCATATAAGTCCTATCTATATTTCTAACACATATAACAAGGCACTTTATAAACTAAATACCTATACACTATACACTAGATACACTTTATGTAAATTAAATCTTGAACACTAGTGTGCATTGAAACAAACCTAGGTCCTAACCCACTAAGTCATAACTTCTATGCTAAGGGTTTGTAATGGTCCATAGTGGTTCTACCATGTTGAATTAAAACTTATAACAAAACATATAGTCAGAACCATGTTTACATGTAACAACAGTCCACATTACCCATACACTTGTGGCATGTACATAAATCAAGAAGCATTAAAGGAACGGACACTAGATAGTCAAACCTAGCCTTGGACATTAAGTTGGTCATAACATTAATGGTGGTAGATCGCCTCTCATCTCCAGGTCTTACATTTTGCATAGAGGATCCACTACAAACTTTCCACCTCGACTAACTTCACATGGCAGTGAGAGGGTGGTGTACCTTCCATCCTCCTCCACTATCGTGAGGAACGCGATGCCATTACCATTTGCATTCATTCCATACATTGTGTTCTCTATGTTATGCTCATGCGATGGTAGGTTTATGCAACTATGGTAGCATGGTATTCGTGGGGTGTTAGACCAATTCTCCATAGGCAAAGATGGCCACTATCTTTGAGTTTCCTCCTGGCTCTCTCGGTAGAACTAGTAGGAAGGTGCTTAGCCGATTTTATTTCACCACGTGGAGGTCGTTGGTTTCAAATATCACTCTCGGCTTGTGCATGACAAGATCCCTCCCTCTGTGTATGATATTCCCCATACTTGTCGATTCAATATAGTGGTTCCATTTATGTTTGGAAGGAAGACATTCCTATGTTTAATTGGATTTTTCCCAGAGTTCGTTTTGAATGAGCTCTTTGTATTACAAGAGCTCTATGTCCCAAATATTTATTTATATTACGCATTCATTATGAAATATTTTTTTTGTGTTGGTCGAGCTATGTATAATGTATTTACATGTCCCACTCTTCGTTATAATGTTACTGCGTTGAGGGGCTCTCTATATAATGTGGTTTCCATGTCCCATTTTCATTATAACGATATTGTGTTTTCCAAACTGAAACCCTTCAGGTTCCTCCCTATTCACCAGTGGTCATAAACCGTAAACCCTTGCAATATTTTGTTTGGTTTTGGGTCTATACAACAACCTAGCTCTACATTTTTAATGGTATCTTACTGTGTAAGCATTTCTTGTTGGTAGCTCACTGTATAAGTGGTAGCTTACTATGTAAATGTTTCTTGTTGGAAGCTCATTGTATAAGACGTAGCTTACTATGTAAGGAAAATTATTATTTGATTGTAATCTAAGGGGAATGCTTGATAAAGACTTGTCAAATAGACCCATTCTCTGGATCCTTTCGTTCAACCCAAAACCATGCGTAACTTTCATTTTGTAAATTAATATTTACTCTCTAATCTAGGAGACAAAATTACCCTCGTTCATTGAAAGGAAAAAAATACTCTTCAAATAAGATTAGATGCGTCTATTAAAAGAAAATAGGGTGCATCTGTCGAGAGGACATAATTGCTTTGTCACTACTAAAATATTGTGGCCATTTGACACAGGTACAAGAGTTGATTAAAAATAAAAAGTGTTCCTTTATCAAGAGGAAAAAGTTTCTCTGTAACTGCTAGGAATCCCGTGGCCATTCAACATAGGTATAAGATGTTGGTTAAATACTTAATCCCTTCAGAAAAATATTATAGATCCTTGCTGGGTTAAATTTTCGATTTCCAGAATTCATCAAAGGTCAGGCCAGTTACTTGCATGCACTTGGATACCTTTTCGTGGTTAGGTTCGAACTTGCATGTATTTCCTTTTAAACTATTCTATTTACTTTAAATTAGACTCACGCATAGGCGTATCACGCTCTACATTCTTGTTAAATTTATGCATGTTGTGATATCATTTAATTTGTTAGAGATCACTATGTATTAAACAAATCAACCTATGTTTAACTTTAATTAATTCGCTACATTATTATTTGGTTCTTTTTAATGGGTCTTCTCTTGTACACTTTCTTTGAAGTAATACTTATGGAATTGTTAAATTCATTTACTTTCCTTTGTTATAAAGTAGCTCTCTTTAAAATATTTTTCTCACAGTATTTTGGGCCTCTGTAAGAAGTTTAATTACTCTTATCCAAAGTACTATTCTCTGGTTAATATATCTCATTTTTGTGGGTATCCATTTTACTTTGTCAATATTTTTACTTTATCAACTTATATCCTACAAGTTATCAAGATTTGTGTTCTCAAATGAAAGATTTACTTATTTTTTCTACTTGTGCAATTGATAATAATTTCACAAGTATATACACTGATGATGGGTCCCTTTTTGTGTTGTGAGGGAACCCATGAGGTGAATAATACACCCACTTCCCTTCTTTGTCTTGGATTGATGGATTCACAAGTCAGCGACAATGCTCCTTATCAACAACGAACCCAAGTTAAGTGATTTAATTCTTTAATCTAATGCATATTTAATAATTTCGTACATTAGTAAATTAATAAAATCATTCATTTGTTTGTTGCAAGTTTGGGAGGCACCCCCATGCACTTGGCAGAGTACGTGGCATGTCCACAAAAGGTATTGGGGTTCCATCTTCATCCACTAGTCCTTACGAGTATTCGTGGACAGACTTATGTAGTTTCTTTAAGTTTATTGTTTTGTCTAGATAGGGAGTTCGGGCATTCAAGGAACTCAAAAAAATGTAACATTTTGATCCTTTGATCTACTGATGGTAATAAAATGTATATCAATTTTTATCACAATATTTGTACTTTGTTGTATCAAATGTCTTCCTATCATATTTGAGAAAACATGTATTAGGACTGTTATTCTTTTATTCGACATAACA
>JZKD02S1694094.1:0-30982 GCA_000966675.3 Picea glauca | reverse complement strand
TCCAAGCGACATTTGGTTCTGAAATACCGTGGGACTCTACACAGATACATCTAGATTGAAATGGATTTTCTAGACATCTCATCACTCGGTGCTGCTTATCAATATGTTGTTAAAATTGAGTAGAAATTTAAGCACCAGAACAAACGGGAATTCGGGTCTACAAATCCGCAACAACCAAAGTATGACAAAGATGGCCCTAACAAAAAGTCTCCTGAAAACCAGTCCAAGACACAGGAAAATAAGGGTCACGTGAAGACAAAGAAGGACACCGAAAAATGGTACGATTTCCACAAAATCCCCTGGCACAACACTGATGAATGTTGCTCAAAACAGTCATTGGTGGCTGAGATCAAAGACAAGGAGCCGAACCCTGATTTAGAATTTGATTCTGAAAATACTGGTAAAGGACAGATCATTGACGCAGACCCCACTGCTATTGTCAGGATCGTAACAATTCAACCAGAAGAACAAACAGATCTTGAAGAGGGGGAACACCTTTTTCATTCACAAATGTGTGTGAAGGGGACCCCGCTGCATTTTATTGTTGATAGAAGAAGCCAGAAAAACCTCATCTCAGCAGAGGTTGTCAAATAGTTGGGATTGTTGACAACACCACACCCACAACCATACAACATTGGGTGGATTTGGCAAGGACGAGATCTCCATGTCAGCCAACAGTGTCGATTGTCATATGAAATCCAACCCTTCAAGGATGAGGTATTATGTGATGTTTCCCCACTAGATGTATGTGATGTTCTCTTGGGCCAACCATATATGTGGAGATGCCATGTTGTTTATGTGTCTCAACCCTGTAGTGTCATTGTTACTTTGGGGGTTCATATCTACAAAATACCAGAGGTAGTTTCGACTACTGTTCCACCTAAAAAGTGCTGCAAGGTAGTATCTCATACTTCAAAATTCAGCTTCTTCACAATTTGTTCAAAAGGAGAACAAAAGGACAGTGCAACCACTACAGCCTTGCCCCAAGCACCTTCTATCTAATAGAAGCAGGTCGATAAGGCTAAAAAAAAGTGAAAATATTCCTTCTGCACATCGTCCTCTCATGTATCTCGACTTGTTGAATAGCCTCAACCTCAACAGGTTCGTGACATATTTCCACAAACTTAGCAACACGACGTCTCTAATAAGACAAGTAGCTCACCAAGATGTAGATTCAACAAACGCTTTTCCCTCTCCCCCGGGAACTCAACACAATGGATACCATTGCTTCCTAAGGAGGGAGTATTGATCTAGGTGGATATTGGTGGCCACCCACCTTTTCCAAATGGCTCAAAACAGTTTTCTGGCAATTTTGACAATTTACTATTTTTAGTAGGTTTTAACTTCCNGGCATTTTGGTTTATTGTAAAAAGGCCTTCAGAGCCTCATTGTAATCTTCTTCTTCTGAATGCGAGTAGTCGTCACATCTCTTCTCAGAGATAAGCTGCCACCATTCTATCGAGTCTTTCACTCTGTATTTTACAGTCTCTGTACATTTATTTCATTAATAGAAATCGGGTATTACTGTATATCTGTGTTTATGGTTTCATCTCTGATACATTTCTATTATATTATTGAATATCTATGATAACTCTGTGCATTTATTTATTATATCTTCGATCTCATTTCGTGCCAAAAATAATCCGGATCAAGGAATGTAAAGATTTTGAGCATCGACTCATATATGAATTGTAATTGTTCATTTATTGTAATCAACTTTGTAGTAGAATGATTTTAATTGTGATCTGAAAGAACTAGAATAGTATAGAGGGAAGGCTCGAGAAGCCCCTTCATGTATAAATCAATGTAATCTATGCCCAAAGGAGGTTGTTGAAGGTTGTTGAAACTCTTGTAAATTATTGTTGAATAGATATAGAAGAAGAGAATTACTTTCAATTTGATGAGACTGTGAACTTGTTCATTCTTTTGAAAAAGAATAGATGTTGTGTTATTATCTCTGTGTATGAATGTGTATATCAATGTTTTAGTGAATGAGTCCTTGATTTAATTATAAGTTTCAATTGTTTCTCTTCTGAGACTCTTAGAGTAAAGAGTGCATATTGTCAACGCAAGGTGTGCAGAGGACGAATTGTTTAGAGGTTCATAAGCTCAGGAAGGATAGTGTAAGTTTACACAGAGTGAGCGCAAGAAGTTTTGCTACACTTATAGTAGTGTAAAATTTTAGAGGAGGGACAAAGTGAAAAGGAGTGCACAGAGACAACACTTCGTTAAGTGTTGATAAATCTCAGGAGAGATAGTGCAAGGAGTGTACATGTGTATTTTTCAAGTCCAAATCTTAGGAGAGAAGCACAAAGTGTGCACCCTAGTTTGATTCATTCAAGTGCCAAATATCAGTAGGGATAGCGAGTATAAGGTTTCATGGAGAAACATAAGAAGAAAAATCCCTTTGTTTTAGGGCCAAGTGGATGAGATTTATTCGGGGAGAATATGAATCCCTCGTAGTCATTTGATCAAGGAGAAAGTGCATGATTGTTAACCCCAAGTCCTTCAAACTTCACTACTCTAGAATATTTAAGTTGATTGTTTCAAGTTAGGTCTGGAGTCCCGAAGCTCTGAAGTCCCATAGTGAATCTCCACCATAGATCAACAGGTGAGTGTGAGTCATTGGATCCTCCATTGGTTCAATGATTTGGCATTCCAGAATAATTTCTTAGTTATCACACAGAGTGAAGAATATTTCGAATTCCCAAAGTCCAAAGCTAATCTCGACCATCAATTGGTGGGTAAACGTGAACTGTAGATCTCAATTTATTCAGAATTTGACTATCCGAGTGGTTTTGGGTGATAGTTGTGTGGCGTACAAAATATCTCGAATCCAAGAGACCAAGATTATTTATTAGCATTAGATTGTTCCAAGGGGATGGACCCCATCCTCCATCTAATTGAACCTTGAGTTGATGTTGGAGCCCAGTGGAAGGACAAGCTAACACCTACACATGTCAGTTAAGTTAATTTATGATTGGGTTATATCGACAATCACTTTAGTAAATTGAGTGTCTTTTTTGGGTTGGGTAACTTTCTCGAGAATCCCTAGAGTCTAGAGTAAACATGGATCGTTGATCCAAGATAAACTGCCAACCATCTGATATGTGGTTTATGACACTTCTCTAGTTCAAAAGTTTTGGATGCAGAGTGTTATGTTGGTAAATCCTCTGGAGCGTCAAAATAAATGCTTCAAAAATTAAGCCTGAGGATTTAAGCCTAAGGTCATGTGAACGACTCTGTTGGAGAAATAGGACCCTCATGAATATGAATTTTTATGTAATACGAGAAGAGTCCTATGGTAAAGAGTTTAAGGGTTCTGTAGGGACTTGAGAGCCATTTCAACTCTTGTGTAGTTCAATCCTAGATTGGGAGGTCGTGCAGGCCCATAGGGGTTTGCATAAATACACATCTACTTGGAAGTGCTCCAGGAGCACAAATACAAGACTAAATATCATAATATTTGTGATTACTTCTTGGCACCACTTTACCATCTCATCTTTGACTCACCCACTCTATGCAGGACTAAAAAATTCATATAAATTGTATGGAAAATATGAGATTGGTATCTCATGGAGCATGGGACATACATAAGGGTATATGGATCCACAGAAGCTTTACATATTATCTCAATGTTTTTACCTGATAGGTTGGTATTTCAAGAGATCATGTATCAGATCAGGATCCATGGAGTCGAGGAAACACTCTACTGAGATAATAAGGTCATCTGACCCCATTTACCATTATGGGTTATATCATACTTCTTCATAGGAATCAATTAGGATCAAGTGGAGGTTGACACATTGTTAAATTGTTATTGTTCTACATTGGGGAGGAAATATTCCAAAGACATGACCCAAAAATAGTAGTCAAATAATATTGCAACAAACACAAACACAATTAGGAATACACTTCAACCATGTGGGAAGAGGAATAGGTCCATTGTGATGCTCGAACATATAAATAAGTTATTTCTATAAAGAAAGGAAAACCTATGGGAAAGATCTCAGATGAAGAAAAATCCAAAGAAGAGTCATAAAGGAGAGATGAAAAATAGGTAGTAGCATCAACGAAAGCCATGACAAAAACTATACATTATGAATCAACAGATGGAGAGGAGGTACCGGTAGACAATAAAAAAAGAAAGAAAGATAAATTATAGAATAAGAAAGAGGAAGCTACCGAGAAGTGTCAGTGTTTGATGGAAACCTGCACAGGAGACCTAGCTAAATCATACACAAACAAATATTATCAAGAAAAGGAAGAGAGATACACAATATCAAGAATGAGAATAAATGTCTATGATTATCTAATCAATGAGTGAGTGATCTTAACTCATATAGGAAATGACATCCTATAATTAGGAATTCATGTAGAATAGTGATGATATAATATTAGAAAGTCTAAAGTAGAACTAGTCAGTTAACTCCCACTGAGCTAGTGTTACTCCCACTGAACTAGTGTGCCGAAAATAGAAATTTCTCCAACACCCCCCCTGAACATCACTATGGAGTAAAAAATGATTCTTAGCTACTAGGCCATATTAGGTACTCATGTACAATGAAACTAATGAACAATGAATAAAAAATGAGAAAAGAGGGAAAACCACATGGGAACAAAACCACCCCTCAAAAGATAATATATCAAAAGAAGAAAATGGCAGTTTCTAGGAAACTATGTTATTCACTACAAGACAATCCCACAAATTTTAAAACTTCTTCTCACTAAAAGTCTTCGTGAAGATGTAGAAATTTGTATGGATCTGATGAAGTCCTTTGGCAACATGTCTATCCTTGTACCTCTTGATCCTGTGGACCCATATGCACCTGAAAAATATTCATTTCTAGTGGAATTGGAACCAGATGCCAAGTCTGATTCTCTAGGATAGAATCATGCTCCTCCTGCATGGCTCCTTGACATAATGGATTTCCCACAGCCTTATTGTAGGTCTTTGGATTAGTATATTGAACCATATAGAATTGCATGGGCATCGTAGGTTCTGAAGTTGAAAATACATGGGAAGACTCTTCATGCTAAGATTGAGTCATCCTCGAATCCAATGGATTCCCTGCAAGGTTATCTATTGGTTGAAGTTTGGTCTCTTCCTTCGTGGGCATCTTCTGAAGCTTCAGTGTTGCCTTCTTATCTGGATGTACTACCTACTTATTTTCATGTACAAAATCTGAGTGTATGGAATCATCTCTGATGTTTGAAANAACAATGATGCTTCTCCTATGGACACCGACATCCCTGAATCTTCGATAGAAATTCCCCTCACTGGAGGTAAAGTCCCAACCCGTGAACTTGGATTGGAGATCCACACACATTAAACTACCAACAAGATGGTGAAATTGAAGAGGTTCGTATTTGATAAAGCCACCAACATACTTGTGTAAAAACACAATAGGATGCTCTCAGTTACTAGAAGAAATCCATTTTTAGTTGTCATAGAGACTCAGGTAAAAAAATAAATTATCAAAGATCTATTTTCTATAGCATCCACAGAAACTTATTTCATCATGATAATAAAACAAAACCTAAATAATTTATTCCATCAAAATGAAGAAAAGGATTCTAGGATTAAAGAGTTAGAGGAATGAATCAGGAACAAAAACAAAGACAAAGGAGGTCTCAAGGAGTTCAAGGCATGTTCATATAAGGTAAGGGTAGATCTTGAGGAAAATGCTATGGATATGTATGACCACCTTCAACTCTTCCAGTAGTTGGCAAAAAAAATAATATATCAACATAGTTGTGTGCAACCCAAGAACATCCAATTCACCACTATCTGGGAAGGCTTAAATGATATGCAATGATGGATCATTGAGAACTTAGATTCTCCTACCAAACTTCCTTGTTCTCCTAAAGTGGAAATAATGATCAAATATGCTTCCCTTGATCGATGCCAACAATCCATGGAGAGGGATGAAAATGAAACAGAGAGATCAATTGCAATATGTGTGCAACTCCACAAAGCCATACACATTTTGACACATAAGGGGCATATTCCTCCCATCGAAGAACTTAGGAAAACCAATACAGTGGATAAAATATTTGAAGAAATCCAACAAAATATGAATCACAAACATGAGAGAGATGAAGTATCTAGGTAGGTGATAATACAATTAATAGAGGATCACTTTGTCCAACCGACTAGGATTCAGACTATGATTCAGTGTTCATGGCCAATATAATGAGGGACATGAATACTCTTACTGATAAATCAACCTCCCACATAACCTCCCTGGAATAACTCATGTATCGTAGAATCACATAAATCAAAGGAAAACAAAAATTTTGGGAATCTTATGTGAGCGACAAAGACAATTGAACGAGACAAAATAGAAAAATTGATTTTTCTCACAACTATTTTATATTTTGTCTTTTTGTGAATGATCATCATCTTCATCGTATTCTAACACCTTTCAACAACATTTTAGAAGGGGAATCTAAAGAGACCTGTAACTTATTCTTGCAGAATACAATAAGACACTTTCAATGGTTACTCAAACTATTATAAGTAGAGGAACATGCCCATTTTGAAAGGGCTCTTCAAGCAGTATACAATAAAAAAATATTTTCATAATTAATATTGAAAATCCCTTAGGGTCATTTTGTTAAAGAGAATAAATCTTCTAAATGGTTTCTTTCTGAAAACTAATTTCAACAAATTGTATGTTGTTTACATGTGTTGTAATAAATTTCCTTTTGCTTATAGACTATTCTTATGCAAATCAAAATCAATCTTACAACTTTTCTTACTCTTTATTATATTTTGTCTTGAGACAATGAGTTTTTTATGCATGTAAATTCATGACTTAAAATAATACGGTTGTGTTATTTCTATGCATGTGTTGTCTAACCTTGTTTCTTCTTAACAACTACTTGGGAGAATTCATTTGCAATGATTGGTTGCATTTATATATGCTTATTGATTACCATAGTTTCTCCTAGCTAGTATAGGGTAGATTAGATTTTATTTTTGCACTTAGTTAGTTTTTATTTTCATTCCCATTTCATTTGTAACCATCCAATAAACCCTCAAACCTAGTAATGGTAGTTGGGAAAGAATCTGGATGGGTGTCCTAAACCAGATGATGCATAGTCTAATTGGCACTGTGCATCGGGGAGTACCCCTTACTATTGAATCAAAATTCTTCCACATCAATAGAATTGGCACTTGAAGGAGGGTCTTATTTTCATGGCTAGTGTATATTTATAATAAGCAAACGACCAATCCTATGATAATATTCATGTCCAATAACTCTTGCCACATATCTCTTCCAAACAAGAAATTCCTTTTGAAGATTCAAATCCTTCATTTGAAAGTGTTGCTAGAAGCCCTCAAAACTAGCCCGAAGCATGGTATCCCATCCCTAATGCGGAGTTTGTTGAAACTCATCGAATCACATGCTTTTATTCCAATTTAATTGGCCATGTACCAATAGCTTCAACACTCCCTACAAGGAGAGATACCCATGTGACATGACTCAAGAACCAATCCAACATTCTTGTTGATTCAGTAGAGGATTTGATCAAAACTGCCTTACAAGAAATACTCGTACCCTTGGACCAAAGGTATCATGAAAATCCTTAGAGTATTTGATCGAAAATTATTTACAAGAAGATACTTTACAAGGAATGCATGTTCCAAGAACACACCAAATCCATCATGCAAATCCCACCCCAACACAATAAAACGTCTATACAGTCCTTTTTTGGAAAAAAATAATTTCATGAGAAGATTTGTTTCTGATTTTGCTGAAACAATTAAACCCCTTCAATAGATGATAAAAAAGGACATTAAAAAAAAATGACATCTTTCTAGAAGAAGGTGTCCGGGAAGATCAAGGTCACACAATAGAAAATCTATATTTCACTAAAGAATTTTGTAAGTACACTTTCTCTTAAGATCATTCTCTTGCAATAGTGCTCACTCAAAAGTATCAGCAAAGGAACAAATTTCGCATAACATTCATGAGAATTGGACTTCAAGGTGTTTATATGAATTATCTACTAGTGGAAAAGAAATATTGTATTGTTCATAGAACCATTAAACAATTCATACCTTATATAATTAAAAATAATTGCAAGGTGATCATCCATCACCTACAGGTTATATCTCTCTTTGTACAGAGGGAACTAGGAGAAATACGAGGTAAATCGATGGCCTATTTATAGTTATATGACCTCAAGTTCAAAATAGTAACTATCATTAAAGGTCAAGGCACGTGTAAGCTAGAAACCAGGACCATGGACACTGATGATCATGAAGAAGAAGAATGGAAGGAAGATATGATACTCTATGCACATTAATATCCTTACATTCCATCAATCAAGAATTTATGGTATAATGATCTCAAGAAGTACCTTCAACATGACATTGCCCCTGATCATATCAATGCCAATCAAAGAAGGGAGCTAAGACTAGATTTTGTGCAATATCAACTAGTTCACAGTGTCTTGTTTATAAATAATTATGATGGAGCTCTAATGCAATGTCTCGAAAAGAAATATGTCGACATAGTTCTCAAAGACCTACATGATGAACTAGATGGAGGTTACTACTTTCAAGAGACCACAACCCATAATATTTTAAGAGCTCGATATAATTGGCCTACATTATTCAAGGATGCCCATGCTTACTCCTATAGTTGTTACATAGACTGAAAATCTGTCGAAGAGCCTTTCGAGCAATGGGAATTGGACATAATTGGTGATATCAACTGTGACATCCTCAAATATTAAAAAAAATAAAATTAATGTTATTATTTTGAAAATAAATTTCCATTTATGGAAATTCGTATTTGAAATTATGAAGGAATGCAATTATTATTTTTGTGACTATTGGGAAACATTTTGAATTTCCAAGTGTCCTCCTTTCATGGACACATGTATGAGATATATATTGTAATAAATTAAATGTTGGAAAACAGGTGGAACAAATAGGTTAAAAGTAGTTGACTATGAATCCATGAGTGGGGAACATGTATGAGTTAACTCAGAGTTGGTTTTTACAAGTGTCATAAGTTCAGTTCTGTTATTGAAAACCCCTAAAAAGAAGGGATTTGTAAAGTTGTAAATTTCCATAGGAGGGAAATGGATGCAAAATTCCTAGGCATTGGAAAATGAAATATATACAGCATATGTGTGAGGTGGGACAATGCTTAGTATGTTGCGGAGATGACTATTTGTTTTTATGAGCATAAGTGGTGTTAGGAAAATGATTTTCTGAATTGTATAGAAAGACAGTGGATAAGGAGTGAAGCTTAGTTTCCCATTATGGAGTCATGGTCAAGATAGGGGGTGATTAGGAAAAGTAGTATTGGTTGTTTTGTATCTACGATTGGGTGTAATGTGGTTGTTCCTATAACGACCCCCTTTGTTACGTCATATAAATACATGAGAAACAATCTGATTTTTTTTATTTTGAAACATTAATAAGCATCATTAGAACAGGAGAAACATGACAAGACATCATTAGAATAAATGAAACATGACATTAACATACTTAATTCAATTGCAATGAAATTCATGATAATAACACATATCAATAAAACACATTCTACTTCTCTCAATTCATTTTCAAACTAGATTTAGATACTACTTAAAGCATGAAGGAGTCTTTTAGTTCACATAAAATGAAATACAACTACCCACCCAACCTATCCTGCAAGGTTAGGACTTCCAAGACACATAATCAATGCCCAAGTCTAGGATTCTTTCCATTGATCTTGACCATTTAAGGTCTCAAGACTGGCGATTGTTTTGAGGAATAACGAAGTGTCTAATTCCCATAATTTCAATTAATTCTGCAATTTACATATAAATTACAATGTTCTTAACTACCTTTCTACAAACAAAGAAGATATGGTAACATGGTTACTTCATCATAACATCATTGCATACTAATTCAATGATTTATCACCTTACTCATTTAAGGATAGGAAGAAATTACAGAAACATCAAGACAATAACCTTAAACAATAAAACATAATCCTTTTAGTCGACAATCCACCATTTATGACATTTTTAAATCACTTATATACAGTGAAGAAAATTATCTATAATTGGGAGAGAGAGTCTATTCTAAGAAGGATTTTAAGTTTTGTAAGAATCTTGAAGCTTCTCCTCGGGTACCATGATGCCACAATTCTAGAGAGATGTCTATAAGTGTGTTGACAAGCTCCTCAAAGCCTAAGTTCAGAAGAAACAATCCTTGGTATGTGCAAATATCCTCTCAAATTGGGCAAAGGTCTCTAATCTTTGGAACTACAAAGCTCAAAAGAGACAGTGCAATAAAACAAAGGTGAGACGCAATTTATGCACTCGATAAATTAGAATCTAAAGCTCAGGAGGGATGTGCTAAGAGTGTTGGAGTTCAAATCAAGGCAAATCTCAAGAGTGACAGGGGTGTCATATTCAAGGAGGGGACAAGACCATTTAAACAAGAGAAATATACAATAGCCATAAGATCTGGGAGTTACAGAGGAGGGTCATTAGATCAACATCTGATTAAATCCCGGCTATCAGATCTCAGTAAGGGTATATCAATAATGGGGAGTCATTATGGGATTAGAGGGTCAAGTTAACTATCATGCTAGTTTTGGTTCTGCAATACACATGGGCTGTCGATCTTCATCTACAAAAATATCAATGGTTGGCATCAGTCACACTATCAACAAGCAGATTTGATTACGAAAATTGGGAGAGGGTTTAAACATTGTTCTAGACGAGGATCTGAAATCATCCCAAGCCATCAATCTCCAATATCGATGAAATCACAACCATCTAATTAACCCATCGATTAACACTCAATAAGGTGGGTTGAGGTCATTTCTCTCAGTCATACAAAGGGAGGATAGAGGCCCTTCGGGCTAAATGACAAGGAGGGAAGAACCCCAAAGTCCTGAAGCTATGAAGTGTTCTACACCTTAGATCAGTGAGTGTTTTCTAGTTGTTGGATCTGTTAATATTTTCAGGTTAAAGGAAGACAGTTAGATAAAGTCAAGATGCTTGAGGTTTAAGCTCCAGGGAATCTCACTCTGGGACAAAAGGGAAGTGGAAATAATGAACAACCTAGAGTCTTGAACCCCGAAATGAATCTATACCATTGATATAGGATCGATCAAAATCCTTGGATGAAATCTGAGTGGATGGAAGCTTAAGCACTTCAATTTCTCACGACTTCGGTGATGACCACTTTGTCACTGACCACCTCGAAACTGACTACTCTAGCAAAAATAATTCTAGAACATGTAAAAAAATACCCAAAGGTCGAAGCCCTAGAGTCAAAAAGTAAGACACGTGGCAACACAATGAGGTCCCACATCAACAAGATCATGTTAGCAAGGACATGTGCCACAATTAAATAGTGACAAGTGTCAAGGTCTAGTTGGTACTTTAGGTACAAAAGTTATGAATCAAGTTGACATGTGGAAACCACTCATCCAGTGCCACATCAATAGTGACATCAACAACCACGTCACTCTAGGAGTATGTGACCTCAAGAGATTTGAATCCATTGTAAACACAGTTCTCTGAAGAGTTAGATCTCCGAAATCATTTCTATCCTTATTTCGGAGCAAGGTATAGGGACCGTTGATCTCTAAGTTAGGTGGAATCGACTCTCCGCTAAGTTAAGAGGTAAAGTAAAGGAATACGAAGGCCCCAAAGTTAAAAAGTTCTAGAGTAAGGGAGATCCATAGATATAGAAAACAAAAAAGAGCCATAGATCTTCAAGTCGTAGTCCTTCAGAGGTTTCCGAATTTCGGCACTCTAGAGGAAAGGAGTGCTTGTTGCAAAAGGTGATGAACTCCCTAAGTTTTGAACTCTAGATTAAGCGACAACCGTTGAATTTAAAAGTGGTGTAAGTCATTAGTTCTCCAAGCCCTTCAGCAATCTGATCGAATAGACTCAAGATGTGAAATGGAAAACCCCGAAGGTTGGGGTTCCGTAGTGGATCTCCACTATAGAAACCCATGTGAGGAGAAGCTTCACCCGACATTAGATAAAGAGGTTAAAAGTAAACAAAGGAGGGCGGTAGGGTAGGGTAACCTACAACTGTCGTTTAACTCAGATTATGAGTGAATTCAGTCGGTTAACACTTCGAGAGAAAAGGAGTTGATTTATGGAAGCCTCCGGAGCGTCGGAGTTCTAGAGCCCCGAATAGTGCTCTTTTTACCTAGAACTAGTTTTTTTTATCATGGTCACAAGCTTAAATTTGTTTTAGGAAAAAGNAGGTTCAAGGAGGGGACAAGACCATTTAAACAAGATAAATATACAATAGCCATAAGATATGGGAGTTACAGAGGAGGGTCATTAGATCAACATCTGATTAAATCCCGGCTGTGAGATCTCAGTAAGGGTATATCAATAATGGGGAGTCATTATGGGATTAGAGGGTCAAGTTAACTATCATGCTAGTTTTGGTTCTACAATACACATGGGCTGTCGATCTTCATCTACAAAAATATCAATGGTTGGCATCAGTCACACTATCAACAAGCATATTCGATTACGAAAATTGGGAGAGGGTTTAAACATTGTTCTAGACGAGGATCTGAAATCATCCCAAGCCATCAATCTCTAATATCGATGAAATCACAACCATCTAATTAACCCATCGATTAACACTCAATAAGGTGGGTTGAGGTCATTTCTCTCAGTCATACAAAGGGAGGACAGAGGCCCTTCGGGCTAAATGACAAGGAGGGAAGAACCCCAAAGTCTTGAAGCTATGAAGTGTTCTACACCTTAGATCAGTGAGTGTTTTCTAGTTGTTGGATCTGTTAATATTTTCAGGTTAAAGGAAGACAGTTAGATAAAGTCAAGATGCTTGAGGTTTAAGCTCCAGGGAATCTCACTCTGGGACAAAAGGGAAGTGGAAATAATGAACAACCTAGAGTCTTGAACCCCGAAATGAATCTATACCATTGATATAGGATCGATCAAAATCCTTGGATGAAATCTGAGTGGATGGAAGCTTAAGCACTTCAATTTCTCACGACTTCGGTGATGACCACTTTGTCACTGACCACCTCGAAACTGACTACTCTAGCAAAAATAATTCTAGAACATGTAAAAAAATACCCAAAGGTCGAAGCCCTAGAGTCAAAAAGTAAGACACGTGGCAACACAATGAGGTCCCACATCAACAAGATCATGTTAGCAAGGACATGTGCCACAATTAAATAGTGACAAGTGTCAAGGTCTAGTTGGTACTTTAGGTACAAAAGTTATGAATCAAGTTGACATGTGGAAACCACTCATCCAGTGCCACATCAATAGTGACATCAACAACCACGTCACTCTAGGAGTATGTGACCTCAAGAGATTTGAATCCATTGTAAACACAGTTCTCTGAAGAGTTAGATCTCCGAAATCATTTCTATCCTTATTTCGGAGCAAGGTATAGGGACCGTTGATCTCTAAGTTAGGTGGAATCGACTCTCCGCTAAGTTAAGAGGTAAAGTAAAGGAATACGAAGGCCCCAAAGTTAAAAAGTTCTAGAGTAAGGGAGATCCATAGATATAGAAAACAAAAAAGAGCCATAGATCTTCAAGTCGTAGTCCTTCAGAGGTTTCCGAATTTCGGCACTCTAGAGGAAAGGAGTGCTTGTTGCAAAAGGTGATGAACTCCCTAAGTTTTGAACTCTAGATTAAGCGACAACCGTTGAATTTAAAAGTGGTGTAAGTCATTAGTTCTCCAAGCCCTTCAGCAATCTGATCGAATAGACTCAAGATGTGAAATGGAAAACCCCGAAGGTTGGGGTTCCGTAGTGGATCTCCACTATAGAAACCCATGTGAGGAGAAGCTTCACCCGACATTAGATAAAGAGGTTAAAAGTAAACAAAGGAGGGCGGTAGGGTAGGGTAACCTACAACTGTCGTTTAACTCAGATTATGAGTGAATTCAGTCGGTTAACACTTCGAGAGAAAAGGAGTTGATTTATGGAAGCCTCCGGAGCGTCGGAGTTCTAGAGCCCCGAATAGTGCTCTTTTTACCTAGAACTAGTTTTTTTTATCATGGTCACAAGCTTAAATTTGTTTTAGGAAAAAGGATTTATGCACTACGGGTTAAGAATCAAATCCCGAGAAATTAACATGCCTCCCTCGTTTCAAAAACCTTGTATTTAAATTCAAGATAGAACATGTGTTCATACTGCATGTAACTTGGGTTCAACAATGAAATCAAAGGGGAAAACACAACCTGGTTAACTTGTATGATTTCAGATTAATATTACTCAGGGAATCACGATACAGTCAGAGATACAACCTTATTTGACCGATGAATAAGGCGATGTTAAATTCCTAACAGAACCTCAACTAAACTATGCTCACACATACTTCTATTGTGGATGAAAACACAGACTTAAATATAGACTATAAATACAATAAAATTCACTTTCTAAAATGATGGTCAAGCCACTCGATTAGAGTACTAAAATGTTTGAAAACATAGAGGGGGTTAAATATAACTCTGTAGCTAATGAATTCTTGGTAGCAATGCAAAATGTGAAACTCATACCTTCAAATGATTCTACAATGAATCAATCAATCTATTATACTAATTCACTCCTAAAATAAATGAAACCAGAAGATAAAATACTAGAAACCAATGAAACATGTGTGTTTAATATGTCCTTCCATGCCTTGTGCGCATTCCTTTCCTTCACTTGTTAATCATATAGACTTCACCGGTACCTCCCAGATAACACTAGGGGTACTCTTCTTCCCCCTTAGCCCCCTGATCCGCAAAGGGGCCAAGCACAAAAATCAGAACACAATAGCTTCCAGGATTTCCTCGCAAAGGAGAGTTTCCACTCTTTCCACAACCCTAGAGTCCCAACTCTCACAAGTAAAAACAAATTGAAACAAAAATTCGGCAGCATAAAAGTGTCTTCCTAAGGTCCGATGCCCTTCCCTTGTATGTTCATTTATTTATATGATTATTCCTCACGAACATATTTTGCTCATGCATAATTCATTAATTTTTAGAATTTCAGTTCAAGTATTATTCATCCACTACAAGTGTCATATTCTCCCTAGGTTTCACAAGAAATTTCTCTTTTATGTTTCTTTAAAATCCCCCCTTTTCTCACATTTCCCCATGTGTTCCTAAATTTCCTCTTAGTTATCTCTTGTTTTCCCAAATCCCCTTAATTTAAGGTTGTCTCCTAACTAGGTTTTAGTTAGGGTTGGATTAGGAGTCTTCTTAGTTAGGCTAGGGTTGGTTGACTCAAATTCCATTCTTTACACAACCCATTCTCTCAAGTTGTAATTATTTTTAAACAACGGCTTCTTTTTAATAATTTCATGCATCCTTTTGTATTTTATCAATTCTTTAGGTTCTTACTTACTATTTCCTAACCATTTATTTCTTTCAAATCTTTACTCATGTCACAATTAAATTAGCCCCTTTATTTAAAATTTAAGGTTGGATTTGATAATTAATACTCTATTGTTTAATCAATTATTTAAATCCATCAAGGTCAAATCATTCCAATGTTTTCTAGGCCACCTATGTTTATTGACTTAGGTTTCAATTGTGCAACATTCCCTTCAAAATGCATCTCGTGCTCCAAGGGTGTCACTCATGATGACTTGGTTTTCGAAGTTTGTCCAACCCCTTAGAGTGAAAACTCCATTTGGTCAACCTTGTGAGAGACTAAGTGATTCTAAGGAATAAGGACCCCACCTTATTGCACACCCCTTAGAAATCTACGTGGGAAACTGTCTCAGTATTCCCTCACGACATCATGGAGCACCCAACTAGGTAATTGTTAACCTATAGTTTTGGCTGTGACGCGAGTGCTAGTAGGCTCTGAGAGGGATGTTTCCACCCATCTCCCTCAATATATGGTTTTCTATGCAAGGTCCCTTTAATACTTATGTGAGTTGGATTAGCAAGCATCATCAAGCCTTCCACTAACAAAAAAGTGTCAAAATCCATATATATATATAAATCATACTAAAATCCATCATACATCATAGGTGCATAATAATGAAATAATGAAATAATAAAATCCACTCCCTGACTCAATTCGAAGTCTAATAAATCCCTTTGATTCCATCGACATCCATAACCTGTCATGTGTACTTCACACTCAAGACAACTTTTCAAAGCACATGTCAACACATATAAATACATCAATAAGATCAAGGAGCTATAACACCTCAACATCATCATATATAACCCAAAATCTAAATGAAATCACAGTGTTCGATACCTAGATCCCTTGCAAGAAAGTGTCCTGAAAGAATAAGTCAATAATAGTATGCTCAGTAGAGAGAGATGTTACATACATTCCCTCTTTCTTTTACAGTATATGTAAAATCAAGTAAATAAATGTATTTGACATAGATCTATATGTCTAAATATATAAAAAAAAAGTAAGTAAATTGTTGACGCATCTCATATGCATTCTCCTAGGTAGTCGAGTGTGGACTATAATTGTCCAAGTGGACCTTGTCCTGATCGATTGTTCAACATCATAGATGTTGGATGCGATGGTCTAGAATTTGTTTTGGCTCCACCATGAGAGAACTCTCATATGACACCTGCAAGGAAATCATGTCAATAACATGTGAAGGGTCACTAATATAGTGTCTCAAAAGAGATACATGAAAAAAATCATGCATACACCTCAAAGANAGTTCTAGAGTAAGGGAGATCCATAGATATAGAAAACAAAAAAGAGCCATAGATCTTCAAGTCTTAGTCCTTCAGAGGTTTCCGAATTTCGGCACTCTGGAGGAAAGGAGTGCTTGTTGCAAAAGGTGCTGAACTCCCTAAGTTTTGAACTCTAGATTAAGCGACAACCGTTGAATTTAAAAGTGGTGTAAGTCATTAGTTCTCCAAGCCCTTCGGCAATCTGATCGAATAGACTCAAGATGTGAAATGGAAAACCCCGAAGGTTGGGGTTCCATAGTGGATCTCCACTATAGAAACCCATGTGAGGAGAAGCTTCACCCGACATTAGATAAAGAGGTTAAAAGTAAACAAAGGAGGGCGGTAGGGTAGGGTAACCTACAACTGTCGGTTAACTCAGATTATGAGTGAATTCAGTCGGTTAACACTTCGAGAGAAAAGGAGCTGATTTATGGAAGCCTCCGGAGCGTCGGAGTTCTAGAGCCCCGAATAGTGCTCTTTTTACCTAGAACTAGTTTTTTTTATCATGGTCACAAGCTTAAATTTGTTTTAGGAAAAAGGATTTATGCACTACGGGTTAAGAATCAAATCCCGAGAAATTAACATGCCTCCCTCGTTTCAAAAACCTTGTATTTAAATTCAAGATAGAACATGTGTTCATACTGCATGTAACTTGGGTTCAACAATGAAATCAAAGGGGAAAACACAACCTGGTTAACTTGTATGATTTCAGATTAATATTACTCAGGGAATCACGATACAGTCAGAGATACAACCTTATTTGACCGATGAATAAGGCGATGTTAAATTCCTAACAGAACCTCAACTAAACTATGCTCACACATACTTCTATTGTGGATGAAAACACAGACTTAAATATAGACTATAAATACAATAAAATTCACTTTCTAAAATGATGGTCAAGCCACTCGATTAGAGTACTAAAATGTTTGAAAACATAGAGGGGGTTAAATATAACTCTGTAGCTAATGAATTCTTGGTAGCAATGCAAAATGTGAAACTCATACCTTCAAATGATTCTACAATGAATCAATCAATCTATTATACTAATTCACTCCTAAAATAAATGAAACCAGAAGATAAAATACTAGAAACCAATGAAACATGTGTGTTTAATATGTCCTTCCATGCCTTGTGCGCATTCCTTTCCTTCACTTGTTAATCATATAGACTTCACCGGTACCTCCCAGATAACACTAGGGGTACTCTTCTTCCCCCTTAGCCCCCTGATCCGCAAAGGGGCCAAGCACAAAAATCAGAACACAATAGCTTCCAGGATTTCCTCGCAAAGGAGAGTTTCCACTCTTTCCACAACCCTAGAGTCCCAACTCTCACAAGTAAAAACAAATTGAAACAAAAATTCGGCAGCATAAAAGTGTCTTCCTAAGGTCCGATGCCCTTCCCTTGTATGTTCATTTATTTATATGATTATTCCTCACGAACATATTTTGCTCATGCATAATTCATTAATTTTTAGAATTTCAGTTCAAGTATTATTCATCCACTACAAGTGTCATATTCTCCCTAGGTTTCACAAGAAATTTCTCTTTTATGTTTCTTTAAAATCCCCCCTTTTCTCACATTTCCCCATGTGTTCCTAAATTTCCTCTTAGTTATCTCTTGTTTTCCCAAATCCCCTTAATTTAAGGTTGTCTCCTAACTAGGTTTTAGTTAGGGTTGGATTAGGAGTCTTCTTAGTTAGGCTAGGGTTGGTTGACTCAAATTCCATTCTTTACACAACCCATTCTCTCAAGTTGTAATTATTTTTAAACAACGGCTTCTTTTTAATAATTTCATGCATCCTTTTGTATTTTATCAATTCTTTAGGTTCTTACTTACTATTTCCTAACCATTTATTTCTTTCAAATCTTTACTCATGTCACAATTAAATTAGCCCCTTTATTTAAAATTTAAGGTTGGATTTGATAATTAATACTCTATTGTTTAATCAATTATTTAAATCCATCAAGGTCAAATCATTCCAATGTTTTCTAGGCCACCTATGTTTATTGACTTAGGTTTCAATTGTGCAACATTCCCTTCAAAATGCATCTCGTGCTCCAAGGGTGTCACTCATGATGACTTGGTTTTCGAAGTTTGTCCAACCCCTTAGAGTGAAAACTCCATTTGGTCAACCTTGTGAGAGACTAAGTGATTCTAAGGAATAAGGACCCCACCTTATTGCACACCCCTTAGAAATCTACGTGGGAAACTGTCTCAGTATTCCCTCACGACATCATGGAGCACCCAACTAGGTAATTGTTAACCTATAGTTTTGGCTGTGACGCGAGTGCTAGTAGGCTCTGAGAGGGATGTTTCCACCCATCTCCCTCAATATATGGTTTTCTATGCAAGGTCCCTTTAATACTTATGTGAGTTGGATTAGCAAGCATCATCAAGCCTTCCACTAACAAAAAAGTGTCAAAATCCATATATATATATAAATCATACTAAAATCCATCATACATCATAGGTGCATAATAATGAAATAATGAAATAATAAAATCCACTCCCTGACTCAATTCGAAGTCTAATAAATCCCTTTGATTCCATCGACATCCATAACCTGTCATGTGTACTTCACACTCAAGACAACTTTTCAAAGCACATGTCAACACATATAAATACATCAATAAGATCAAGGAGCTATAACACCTCAACATCATCATATATAACCCAAAATCTAAATGAAATCACAGTGTTCGATACCTAGATCCCTTGCAAGAAAGTGTCCTGAAAGAATAAGTCAATAATAGTATGCTCAGTAGAGAGAGATGTTACATACATTCCCTCTTTCTTTTACAGTATATGTAAAATCAAGTAAATAAATGTATTTGACATAGATCTATATGTCTAAATATATAAAAAAAAAGTAAGTAAATTGTTGACGCATCTCATATGCATTCTCCTAGGTAGTCGAGTGTGGACTATAATTGTCCAAGTGGACCTTGTCCTGATCGATTGTTCAACATCATAGATGTTGGATGCGATGGTCTAGAATTTGTTTTGGCTCCACCATGAGAGAACTCTCATATGACACCTGCAAGGAAATCATGTCAATAACATGTGAAGGGTCACTAATATAGTGTCTCAAAAGAGATACATGAAAAAAATCATGCATACACCTCAAAGANGCGACCGTGGGATAGCTCCCTTCGTGACTCTTTGCTTCAAAACTTTCATGAGTTTCTTACTCCCTTTTTCCCAATTCTCGAATCAGCGAATTCTCTGGGACCAAATCTACAGGCCACATTCCTCTCACGATCAACGGTTGAGATCAAGTCGTGATTTCCGACTTCGTGAATCCTCCCTTCTCCCAAATCTTCTCCTCTTGATTTTCGAATCAGCAAAGTGTTGATCTCTCACCACACATCCTATCTCGATGGACGGACAAGATTTCTTCATCTCTCAGCTCTTCAGGTATTCTCTCCTCTTGATTTTTCTTTGAAGGGTTCCTCCTCCGAATTACATGGATATCTACCATGTGTCCTTCCATATCTGATGACCTGGATTCAAATCTCTCCTCGATACTTCCTGAAGATGCTTGTTCTCTCTCGACAAACCTCGCGAAGTTCTTTCTCCCGAACGTCTCGATCTTCTTCCACATGTACCCCCCCCTGATCATGGACGATTTCATTGTCTTCGGGAGTTCAAAAAACCCACCACCCCTTTTCACACTTAGCACAAATTTATCTTTCAAGACTTAGGCTATTCTCAAACTCCTTCTGCACTCCCTCCAGAGTTCTATGCAGACTCTATTGCGACTTTTCTCGGCTTGAATACCTTCAAAGATCACCAGTACTTTGCAAACTTTCTCTTTCCCTCCTAGAAGTTTATCACTCTTCCTCCTGAGCTTATAGAATGGATTTGCAATCTCCTCAACGCCCTCGTTGCGCTTGAACCAACTTCTCAATGGATTCTCCTTAGCCTATCTGAGCATCTTAAGGAATCTCCTTTCGTTTGTCGATGCACTCTTACAAAGCCTTCCTTCCTCAAAATGTTCAACAATTCTGGGATTCTCTCAAGGATAACAACACTTCCAGTCGTGTTTCTCTTGTAAAATCTCGTACTTGTTCTATACCCTCCTAGAAGAGTCTTTCAAAGTGTTCATTAACTCTAAACTTTTCTTCCTCCTACACAATATTTCTTTCAAAGGTACCCAACCACCTTGAAATTTCCTCCCAAGTCTATGAATTATCCTGGTATGCCCTCCCGACAGCTTCTCTTCTGACTCCACTGAGTTCATACACTCACTCCTTGCACTTAGCCTAGAGAACTAGACCTAATCCAACACACTTACAGATAGAAAACTATATCTCTATCCCTACAGATGATTTCTAACATTCATCTACAACTCAAATGCATACAAATGAAATTCATATCACAACATCCATTACATAGAAATTGATAACAGGAAAGCTGTCATTTTCTATTAATGGTAGAATATCGAATTACAGATATTTGAGTCTAGACTGCGACTGAGTCTCGACTCTCATCAACCTCCCTAAATCTTACAATGATATTTTATCAACTTCCAACAGCTTCTATAAGGTATACAATACAAATATTTATACAAGAGGGGCTCAACGAGATTCCCTCCAATCTAAACTAGTGGTGTCAAATCACCATTCAAAACATCTCTCTAATGGGAAAATTACAATGATGGAAATCTGCTCCAAATTGGATGCAGATCCCTCCTACCATCAATCACTTAATGGAGACCTTATCTCCATCTTGTGCGAAGGCACAATTTGGCTCTTCCAACCTGTCCTCATTTAATGCCTGAATCACACTTTTGATTCTCGAAGAAAGATGAGAGGGAGATGCCTCTGCCTTTCTTGAATATGCATCATGCGTGTTAATCGAATAGCACATGTTGAGGTGGAGTGATGCTCCTACATCATACTCCACGGCTAAGAAAATCATGACCTCATGATCATGGGATTTTGAGCATGGTTTAAATCTTCATGGATCCCAAAATTTCTCYTGGAGTTGTCTCTCRATTCCTCTGCTTCATTTCATCTACTCCTACATCATCCCTGYTGCTCATGCAGTTTTCCTTTTTTCCATCTTCCTCGTGCTKATTGATTCCTCTTATGATCCCAACATCAGCTTCCTTATCTMCTCAACTACCTCATCTAGTTGCTCCATCGACTGGCTCTTCTTTTGCARACTAGCTTGCTGCATTTCTTCCTTGTCCATGGGTAAATCACATCGATCTCCCATGTTATCTTCTTCATCTCTTGTGACCTTAACTTACCACTCTACTGCAGCCTCCACTTTTGCARTCTCCTCATCATTGGGMTTCTTCGCATCTATTACTTATGACAGATTGACTCCTGTCAGTTCTTCGGTTGGTTCCTTTTCAKCTTCTTCCAGCCGCAACTCATGTTGGTGTGTCTCCTCTAGCATGKCTATCTTATGGAATCCACCTTCTGGATCCGGATGGTCTAACCAATCCTCTAATTCCTTTAACGCCATCTCCCACTAGGTGAGTAATCCAATTGGGCGTTCTCCTTCTGTTGGGACAAACTTTAGTATTTGTTCCTTCTCCATGACAGTCTCAGTTTGTTGTCTTTCTGTCGCATATGCAAAATATGTGCTAGCCTCTCCTCGACCTCTTGTCAGGAATATCTTGACTCCTCCAATGATCAAAATGGTCCTTTGATCCTTCTCCTTCACTTTGATGAAAGTTTCCAACTTGTCAATTTCTTCATTCACGCAGCTTGCAGTTCCACATGAATATTGACCCGAGTGAGGTTTCTCCTCAGCCTCCTCTTCATCTTTCAACACCCCCTGATGCAAAATTTTAGCTGAGCTTGCGTCTTCTTCTTTGCCTAATTGGAAATTTGGGATGTCTCCTCTACCCACCTTGCAGTTTACAAGATCCACTGCTCCCTTCACATTGCCCACTTGGCAACTCACAGGACCTTTTCCATATCTCTTTCCCTCATCACTAATATTTTTCGCATACCTCAGCCACCTTTTTAACACATGTTGCTTCCATCTAGCCAACAAATTCCAAACATGACACTTAGTTTTCCTCTTCAAAGGCCATTCATACCTCTAGCGCACCTTTAATTCCCACTGTATCTTCAATGCTAGTGACTCCATCTTTGCCTTGATCTCCCTAATCTCTTTGTCTATTTCCACTTTGCTTTTCTGTTGGAAGACTTCCCCTCAACCATGTTCATGACTTCCAATGACCATATTGCTTCACCTACAACCCACCTTATTGTTTATCATCTGTTGCACACCTTGCAACAACTTCAATAGAGTACCAGACTTTGTCTCCCTTGCTTATAGAAATCAATTCTGCATCAACTCTGATGCTCTTGGTATCAAAGTATTTTCTTTATCTCCTTCTTTACACCTAAAAAAAGAATGATGCTCTGATACCACTTTGATGGAGCAGCCACCCCCTCTCCTCCCTTCTGAGGGGTTTCTCGACCTCCTGGCGTAGGATCATTCAAGTCACCAAACCGAATGGTTCGTCGGGCTCCTGATGTAACCAATTTAACTTGACATAGGCCCTTTACTTTCTCGGCACAGGTTATGTGGCATGTTCGGACCATCTCCTTAGTGATTTTCAATTCTTAATGCCAATGAACTCTAGCTCTCTATGCTAGGCTCCCTCCTTGATATGACCATAGACGATGACCGTGGGATAGATCCCTTCATGAATCCATTCTACAATATCTTCCTCTTGAGCTTGTAGAATGGATTTACAATCTCCTTGATGCCCTCCCTGTGCTCGAATCGACTTCTCAACGGATTCTCCTTAGCCTATCTGAGCATCTTAAGGCATCTCCTTTCCTTTGTCGACACACTCTTTCAAATCCTTCCTTCCTCAGAATGTTCAACAATTCTAGGATTCTCTTAAGGATAACAACACTTCCAGTTTTGTTTCTCTTGTGCGCTCTCATACTTTCTCTATGCCCTCCTGGCAGAGTCTTTCAGAGTGTTCAGTAATTTTGAACTGTGCTTCCTCCTGCACAATATTTCTTTCCAAGGTACCCAACCACCTTGAAATTTCCTCCCAAGTCTATGAATTATCCTGGTATGCCCTCCTGACATCTTCTCTTCTGACTCCACTAAGTTCAGACATACACTCCTTGTGTCGGCTCACATTGTTCCACCCTATGTCGCGCACTGCTTGTACTTAGCCTAGAGAATCATACCTAATCCAACACACTTACATATATAAAATTGTATCTCTATCCATGCAGACGATTTCTAACATTCATCTACAACTCAAATGCATACAAATGACATTCATAGCATAGAATCCATTACACAGAAATTGATAACACAAAAAACTGTCATTTTCTATTAATGGTAGAATATCAAATTACAGATATTTGTGTCCATACTGCGACTGAGTCTCAACTCTCATCAACCTCCCTAAATTTTGTTAGAATGATTTTTCATCAATTTCCAGCAGCTTCTATCAGGCATACAATAGAAATATTTATACAAGAGGGGCTTGACGAGCTTCCCTCCAAGCTAAACTAGTGGTGTCAAATCACCATTCAAAATGCCTGTCTAATGGGAAAATTACAATGATGGAAATATGCTCCAAATCAGATGCAGATCCCTCTTACTATCAACCACTTAATTGACCACTTAATGGCGACCTTATATTCAGCTTGTGCGAAGGCACAATTTGGCTCTTCCAACCTGTCCTCATTTAATGCCTGGATCATGCTTTGGATTCTCGAGGCAAGATGAGAGGGTGATGCCTCTCGCTTTATTGAATGCACATCATGTGTGTTATTCGACTGGAACATGCTGAGGGGGAGCGATGATCCTGCATCACAATTTAAGTCTACAAGCTTTAACATTTTCTTCAACCTTTTGTTTGGCACCTGATGCCATTTCTACGTACTTGAACTCATTCTTCTTGAATGCCTTTACCTTAATTATTCAGTGTTGCAATATAGATGAAGCCCTTTGTAGCACCTAGATCTATCAATACACTATAGTTTTGGTTTGTGATCATCCATGATGTCTGTAGCAGAGTGGATTGATGCTCAACCAGGTGGTTGTTCACCATTGGATGTATCCTATGGGCCTTGCCCAAATATCCAAATATAGTGGGTCTTGATGATCCGACCCCTTTTTCCTTCTCAATCAGATACTCTTGTTGGTAATGTGGCTCACCACATTTCCAACATCCAGTCTTTGGTCTAGTGCTCCTAGTCCCTGAAGTAGAAGTTGTTGGTCTAACAGGCTCTGATCCTGGTTTGTTTTGTTGAATAGGACTAAAATATAGATATGATTGATGTTGTTTCTCTTATGATCCTCTGTAAGGAGTCCTCTAGTGAGGAGTCTGTCATCATGGTGTTGTAAACAAAGGTCCTCTAGGCATAAATCGAGGCCTTGTAGTATGTCTAGGTGGTGCCAGATGTTGTTGTGCTCCTGATGACATCTGTCTAGTTTGTCTAGAGGGAGTTTTCCCTGAATTACATCCGAATATATTGTTCTACCTATGTGCAGGTTAGGACCCTAACATGTCCGCCCCCTTAAAAACAACCCTGTCCTTAAGGCTTGAGATGAGGAAATTGTTGCAGGATGGTAGCTGGTTCCCAACTGGCATCTGTTGGAGTTGTATATTTCCATTGGACTAGCACTTCCTTGATGGTTCTTTGACATAGGTGATGTTCATGCTAGTCCAAAACTGCTTCTTGATGTAGCCAAATGGATCCTTCTTCAGCTAACTCTAGAAGGTTGGTTTGAATTTGGGACTTAGCTCCAATCACCTTCTTTAAGCATGAAACATGAAAAATAGGATGTAGCTTCAAATGGATGGGCAAAGCTAACTGATAGGATACTTGTCCCACACACTTGAGAATGGTATAAGGACCATAAAATTTGGGTGCTAGCTTTTGACAATGCTTGGCCTTGAGGGAATTTTTCTTGTAAGGTTGCAGTCGAAGAAACACTTGATCCCCTTCTGCAAATTGACATTCAGAGCGACCTTGATCTGATTGTTTCTTCATGCGATTTTATGCCATGACCAAATTCTCTTTGAGTGTACAGAGAATAGCCTCTCAAGCTGTAAGTGTTAGGTCAACCGTCTGGACCTTCGAGGTACCTGGTAAGTATGAGAGAAATAAAGGTGGCTTCTGTCCATATACTGCTTCAAAAGGAGTCATGTGTGTAGCTGTATGGTATGAAGTGTTGTACCACCATTCATCTAGGGGTAACCATTGAGACCACTGATTTTTCTTTTCTGAGGCAAAATACCTCAAATATGTTTCCAAACACTTATTGACAACTTCCGTTTGGCCATCAGTGTGGGGATGATAAGTTGTGATGACATGCAATTCGGTGCCTTGTATCTTGAACAGTTCTTGCCAAAAATTGCTTGTGAAAGTTGGGTCGTAATCAGAAACAATAGAGTGTGGCATGCCATGAAGCTTGAACACCTGATCCATGAAAATTTGAACCACCGTGGATGCTATAAATGGGTGTTGAAGGGTKCATAAATGAACATASTTGGAAAGGTCATCAAMAACCACCATGATGACTAATTTATTTCCTGATTTGGGTAAGACGGTAATAAAATCCATAGAGATATCCTTCCAAATAGCAGGTGGAATCRGGAGAGGTTGTAATGTGGCYGGAGATTTGACTKATTCTCCCTTGTTGCRTTGACATACATCACATTCAGTGAAAAAATTACGAATGTCCTGTTTCATACCATCCCAGAAAAAAGAACGTTTGACCCTGTCATAGGTTTTGGTGAACCCGAAGTGCCCTGCTGTGGGTGTAGCATGAAGCTCAGAAAGTACCATGGATTTAATCTTTGATTGTTTACTTAAATACAAATGGCCTTTGTATCGAAGTTCATCATGGAGCCAAGAGTACCTTAGGGAAGCTGGAGCATTGGACTGCAATTGTTGGATCAACTACAAACTTTTGGGATCTTGTAGCCATTCCTAGCGAATGGCTTGGAGCCAATCTGCGACAATGAATGAAAGAGAAAAAAGGGATCCTTCATCTTCATATTTGTAGGAAAGTGCATCCACAACCACATTGTCTTTGCCTTTATTTTAAATGATCTCATAATCATATCCAAAGAGCTTAGTCACCCATTTTTGTTGTTCTGGGGAGGAAATGCGTTGTTCCAGAAAATACCTGAGGCTTTGATGGTCTGTCTTAATTTGGAAACATTTCCCCAATAGATAAGGGCACCACAAATCAACGACATGCAGAATAACCAACATTTCCTTTTCATAGATAGATTTTCCCAGATTTCTTTTAGATAGTTGCTTGTTGGTAAAGGCCAAAGGTCAACCCTCTTGCATAAGGAGAACACCAATTCCTTTCCCTGAGGCATCACATTCCAACATAAAGGTCTTTGTGAAATCGGAAAGGGCGAGGACTGGAGTGGTGCACATGGTCATCTTCAAGGTTTGAAAAGCTTGAGTAGTGGTTGGAGTCCAAGTGAAAGAGTTATTTTTAAGGAGAGTAGTGAGAGGTGTTGCAATCTTCCCATAATTCTTAACAAACTTGTGATAATACTCTATTAAGCCCATAAATCTACACAAGCTCTTAAGAGTCGTTGGGTGAGGCTAGTCTTGCATAGATTCAATATTTTTAGGATCCACCCTGACGCCATCCTTGCCAACCAGATGACCCGAGTATTCTACTTCTGAGGCGCCAAAAGAAAATTTAGACTATTTGAGGAAAAGTTGGTGCTGAGAGAGTAAATGGAGAACTCGATCCACTTGAGCAAGATGGTCTGTCCAGGTTTTTCTATAGATGAGGATATCATCAGAGAAAACTAAGACAAAATGGAAGAGAAAGGGATGAAAGACATGATTCATGAGGCTTTGGAAGGTGGAGGGGGCATTACACAAGCTAAAGGGCATGAACAAAAACTCATAGTGGCCCTCATGAGTTCTAAAGGAAGTCTTTGGAATGTCTGCCTCTTTCATACGTATCTGGTGGTAGCCCAAACGAAGATCTAGTTTAGTGAAGAATTGGGTGCCACTCAATTCATCCAGGGGGTCATCATTGACAGGAATGGGGAATTTGTCTTTGATGGTAAGTTTGTTGAGGGAACGAAAGTCAAGACACATTTGCCAAGAACCTTCTTTCTTTAGGACCATGACCACGGGAGAATAGTAGGGGCTTGTACTAGGGTGGATAACGCCTGCATTAAGGAGTTCCTGGACCATTTTATCAATATCAAATTTTGGGGAAAGGGGGTTGTGATACAGACGGATATTGGGACGAAGGCTTCCAGGTACAAGGGGAATGGAATGATTATGAACACCACGGGAAGGAGGGAGTCCTTGGGGAGTGGAAAAGACCAATTGATGTTTATAAAGGATGGCTTGGAGGTCTTGTGGAACTGAGGGTGTCTATGTTGCTTGTATGTCATGGAGTTGGGCGATAACACCAGAATGACCTTTTTTGCGCATATTTTCCATGCGATGGGAACTAATGATCTCCGGTGAACCAACGATGATGCCTTGGAACTTATATCGGTGGCCCTCCTGGTTGAATTTCATCGTTAAGCATTTAAAATCCATGAGAATGGGACCCAAAGTCTTTAGCCAGTCTGCACCCAACACAATGTCACAACCTCCCATGTCGATAGCAAACATATGGGATTTCAGGTGGTAGTCACCAATTNTTGTTGGATCAACTACAAACTTTTGGGATCTTGTAGCCATTCCTAGCGAATGGCTTGGAGCCAATCTGCGACAATGAATGAAAGAGAAAAAAGGGATCCTTCATCTTCATATTTGCAGGAAAGTGCATCCGCAACCACATTGTCTTTGCCTTTATTTTAAATGATCTCATAATCATATCCAAAGATCTTAGTCACCCATTTTTGTTGTTCTGGGGAGGAAATGCGTTGTTCCAGAAAATACTTGAGGCTTTGATGGTCTGTCTTAATTTGGAAACATTTCCCCAATAGATAAGGGCACCACAAATCAACGACATGCAGAATAACCAACATTTCCTTTTCATAGATAGATTTTCCCATATTTCTTTTAGATAGTTGCTTGTTGGTAAAGGCCAAAGGTCAACCCTCTTGCATAAGGAGAACACCAATTCCTTTCCCTGAGGCATCACATTCCAACATAAAGGTCTTTGTGAAATCGGAAAGGGCAGGGACTGGAGTGGTGCACATGGTCATCTTCAAGGTTTGAAAAGCTTGAGTAGTGGTTGGAGTCCAAGTGAAAGAGTTATTTTTAAGGAGAGCAATGAGAGGTGTTGCAATCTTCCCATAATTCTTAACAAACTTGTGATAATACTCTATTAAGCCCATAAATCTACACAAGCTCTTAAGAGTCTTTGGGTGAGGCTAGTCTTGCATAGATTCAATATTTTTAGGATCCACCCTGATGCCATCCTTGCCAACCAGATGACCCGAGTATTCTACTTCTGAGGCGCCAAAAGAAAATTTAGACTATTTGAGGAAAAGTTGGTGCTGAGAGAGTAAATGGAGAACTTGATCCACTTGAGCAAGATGGTCTGTCCAGGTTTTTCTATAGATGAGGATATCATCAGAGAAAACTAAGATAAAATGGCAGAGAAAGGGATGAAAGACATGATTCATGAGGCTTTGGAAGGTGGAGGGGGCATTACACAAGCTAAAGGGCATGAACAAAAACTCATAGTGGCCCTCATGAGTTCTAAAGGAAGTCTTTGGAATGTCTGCCTCTTTCATACGTATCTGGTGGTAGCCCAAACGAAGATCTAGTTTAGTGAAGAATTGGGTGCCACTCAATTCATCCAGGGGGTCATCATTGACAGGAATGGGGAATTTGTCTTTGATGGTAAGTTTGTTGAGGGAACGAAAGTCAAGACACATTTGCCAAGAACCTTCTTTCTTTAGGACCATGACCACGGGAGAATAGTAGGGGCTTGTACTAGGGTGGATAACGCCTGCATTAAGGAGTTCCTGGACCATTTTATCAATATCAAATTTTGGGGAAAGGGGGTTGTGATACAGACGGATATTGGGACGAAGGCTTCCAGGTACAAGGGGAATGGAATGATTATGAACACCACGGGAAGGAGGGAGTCCTTGGGGAGTGGAAAAGACCAATTGATGTTTATAAAGGATGGCTTGGAGGTCTTGTGGAACTGAGGGTGTCTATGTTGCTTGTATGTCATGGAGTTGGGCGATAACACCAGAATGACCTTTTTTGCGCATATTTTCCATGCGATGGGAACTAATGATCTCCGGTGAACCAACGATGATGCCTTGGAACTTATATCGGTGGCCCTCCTGGTTGAATTTCATCGTTAAGCATTTAAAATCCATGAGAATGGGACCCAAAGTCTTTAGCCAGTCTGCACCCAACACAATGTCACAACCTCCCATGTCGATAGCAAACATATGGGATTTCAGGTGGTAGTCACCAATTTGGAGACACACATTTTCACAACTCCCTCCACATTTCATGGAACCACCATTGGAAATCATGATTTGGAAATTATTAACGGCATGGATGTAGCAATGAGTTTCTTGGGAAATTTGGTGATGAATAAAATTATGGGTGTTGTCACTATCAAACAAAATAATGACCTTCTGATGCTTGATGTAACTGATTAACTTGAGGGTTTGGGGAGCGGAGAAGCCAATGAGAGCATTGAGGGAAATGACCGGCTCTACTTTGGGAGGGTCTGAGGGAGGGTTATGTTAGTGGATTCAAGTGACTCAGACACAAGGGGAGTTTCTACATCCTCTTCCGAAATATCCTCAGAGATGGCCATAAAAATATTTTGTTCTTTACACTTGTGGCCCGGGAAATATTTGTCATCACAGTTATAAAAAAGGCCTTTGAGTTGGCGTTCAGCCATTTTATCCCTGGTCAATTTTTGGATCTTTAGTGGGGTAGAGGGAGTATTGGGATTCACTGGTTTAGGGCGAGGGATAAAGGATGGTTTTCGGTTTTGAGAGGATACCCCATGTTCTTATTTAGCTCTTTTAGTAGCCTCCACCCAACTATGAGGCTGAGCCATGAGGACATGGGCTCAAATCTCATCCTTGAGGCCGTTGATAAAACACTCTCAGAAAAAGGCATCAGACATGCCCTCTGTCCTAAAATCCAGGCGCTCAAAGGTAGCTATAAATTCTTCCACTGTTCCTAATTGTTTCAACTTTTTCAAACGACCCAAATGGTTGGTGTCAGTGTCAAAGCATTCATAAAGCTCTTCCACAAAGTGTGTCCAAGCAATATACCCTTGATGAGAAGTTTTTCTCCATTGCCACCATTGCCACAGTTCTTGATCTAGATGGAGAACACCATATCAGAGTTTGTCCAAGTCATCT
>JZKD02S1694083.1:118315-133495 GCA_000966675.3 Picea glauca | reverse complement strand
AAATCTCGAATGAACAAAAAACTGACCTAAATACTTGAATCAACGTGCAACATAAACATTAGTATGTTGATAAGATAAAAGATACATAAGATAGAGCTATAACCATTGCTTAGTCTTCATGACTCATTTCACATCGTTTACCTTTTCAAAATAAACAATGTAACTATTGACATAACAACACATGAGTCTTTTGTCCAATTATCAATTATCAAAATGTAGAAGCTTGTACTATTTGTTGATTAATGGATTTTCTAATTAAGGAATTTTCTTTTAGGTTTTGAAGTTATATCAACCATCATCAAAATGAACCTAAAAAACTATAATATTTTATGATCTTTTAATAGTAAATCTTCTTATATATGAAAATTTTAGAGCTTGGACATGGGTTGTGGACATTATAATTTGATCATATTACTAAATCCCTTTGGAAATGACATGATAGTGTCCCTCAAGGGAGGAGAGAACAAAGGTAGAACTATCCTTTTATAATGTTTTAGACTAGATATATGATTATGAGTGGGAATGCTTATTGTAATCACTTACTTTCATGGAGAGTGGACCATAAGAGTTGTAGGGTTCTTGGAAATCCATATGCATGAATCATTGCTTAAGACATTAATAAGCTTGGGATTGTGGTTATGTAAGGATGGAGGGGGTGAATTTAATTGTTTCCATGTTCATTATCTTACCATGTATTTATCATAAGAATAATAGCCATAAAATGCATTTGCATATATTCTGAAGCCTTCACGCTTCCATTACTCATTTGATTATGCACCTAATGGTTCAAATTCTAAGTAGGACCTTGGCGGCTTCTATGGTGAACTTCTTCTTTTGGGTAAAGAGGGAAGGTTTTGCAATTGTTTTGTGTAATAGTCACAATTGTATGTAAGGTCTTTGGAGAAGAGAATATTATTTTCATGTCATGTTATATGTTTTAGCTTATCAAATTGGTCTCCAGCCATGTTATCAAATTCACTTGACCCAAATTTTCAACAACTATATATGCCAATAGTCCTCTAAATTACCCCAAGACATGTAATTTGATATGGTTTCCTATGTTTTTTTTTTTTTTTTTATGTATTATTGAATAATGATACTCTAGGAATGATATTAAAATGAATGATGGATAAGCTTCACACCCTAGTGATTAATGGTGTCAAAATGCCTAGAAAGAGAATTATGCCAATGGTTTGTATGTGTTGAACAACTATTTCTTTTTCAAAATCCTTAAGTGCATGGAAGACATGTATCAAAAAATATTGATAAATGAGGTGAAGTAGGATTTCAAAGATAACCAGTATTGGAATGATGGCATGCCTTATTACTTGCCTAAACTCTATGCATATAAGAAAACGCAAAGTAGTGCCCAACCAAACAAATACATAATGGTGAGGGAAAAATGCTTAGCGAATGAAACCATTTTTTACACCCTTGATCTTAAATAAAACAAAAAATGAATATACATTTGCAAGAAGTGCCATGGGCCATGTTCTAAAGTAAAATTTGATATCATGCAAGGATACTACATGTAAGTTTCGATTCCAGGCCCTTAGTTTGTATAAATGCATAAGTGATGGCCGCCTAAGGGAACAAATCAGCTTGAAACAAATTGAAGGCTAAGAAAGCAATGACACCATGTCCAAATAGGCTTGTAACTTGAGGAGTTGGCTGGGTAAATTCCCAATGACAATTAGGGAAGGTTAAGCAACAAATCCAACAACATAAATCACATGAAAAGTAGGGTGATAAAGGTGGTTTAGAATTTTATGGAAACCTTGATGAAAATTATGTAAGACAACCATGGATAAGGAATCAAAGGAGTTTGGGAGGAAACATGTAGATCTACAAGAGAATAAGCATTAAATGTGCTCTATATTACACCAAAACACATTAAATATACCACCTTTTCTCTCTACATCTTTAGATCAAAATTAACATAAAGAAATGATTATGGACTCACCAATTTAGGTGGCATTTGGGTCCCCTGTTACGTTGAAATTGTAGTCCCCTATGGTCAAGGACTGTTGCTTCTTATCTCTTCTCTAGGTGCTTCCATCTCTTCTCTAAGTTTGGGGTCACCCTGGTAACAAGTGGAGTCACTTGCTTATGTGTCTCTCTTTTCCAGGTAGTGGGTGTTTGGTCTCTTAGGCTGTGTGAATGAGTTGTGTAGGAGTTTTTGGCGATGCAATAGGAATTCCAATATATATATATATGACATGTTTACTCATATTATAATTTTTACATGCTTTGAAATCTTCAAGCAACTGAATGTAGACATGGACTATTGGGATGGTTAGGTTAGATTATGATTACTATGTGATTTAATTATCACGTGGAGGCATGGATGTTAGTGAATGCATTGCAGGAAGAGATGGATTAGATTATGATTACCATGTGATTTTGTGATCACGGGGAGGCACATATGTTAGAGAATGCACTACGGGGAGGGTCAGATCAGATTATGATTACCATGTGAGTTATTATCATGGAGATGTGTAGATGTTAGAGATCGTATTGTGGGGAGGGTTAGGTCAAATTGTGATTAACATGTGGTTTTATTATCATTAGGAGGTGTAGATGTTATAGAAAACACTATGGGGTGTAGATGTTGGAGAATGCACGACGGGAAGTGTAAGATCAAATCATGATTACCATGGGGAGGCACATATGTTCTAGAATGCAACGTGGGGAAGGTCGATTAAAATTATGATTATTGTATTATTTTGTTATCATGGTGAGGCTTAGATGTTATAAAATGTAACGTGGGGAGGCATAGATGTTAGAGAATGAATTGTGGAGAGGGTTTGATCAAATTATGATTATTGTGTGATTTTATTACCATGGGGAAGTGGATATGTTAGAGTACACATTGGGTGGAGGGTCATATCAGATTATGATTACCATGTAATTTTATTGACATAGGGATGTGTCGATATTAGAGAATGTACTATCGGGATGTGTGGATGTTAGAAAATGTACTATTGGAAGATGTGGAGGTTAGACAATGAATCATCAAATAACATTACATCATAATTATCTTTCCTTTCCTTTCAATTTTTGTTTTTCTAGGAAGACCGTTTTGTTGTGTTAATTTTCTAGTTGATTTGCTTTGTTGGGAATGATATCAGTACTGAAGCTTAACTTGTAGTACACCATTTGGACAAGTCAAATAAGATTATGACTACCATGATATTTTACTATAATTGGGAGGTGTAGATTTAGAGAATGCATTATCAAACATCATTACATCATTATCTTTCCTTTCCTTTCATTTTTTTGTTTTCTAGGAAGGTTTTGCTATGTTAATTCTATTTAAGGTATCCTTTGTTGGGAAGGATATAAATACCAAGGTTTAATATTGAATAAGTATGGGGAATAAAAGGGCATTCCAAAGGACATGTGATCGTACCTAAAATGATGATCTTCATAATCAACATCATCAAATATACAAGGAAGAAAAAAACATTTGAGAATTGGAAATGCAAATATGATATGGGTTATATTGGTAAGGTGTTAATTAAGTTATGTGAGTTAAATGATAAAAGGGATAAAGGTTAGAGTTTATAGTTATACGAGTAAGAGGTTAAAGGGATTCATGGATCATGGCTTAAGGACTACAAGTTACAAGAGTTAGGGATTTATGTGTTATAAGGGTAAGGGGTTAAGGGTTTTAGGTTTTAAGAATTATATGGATTAGATATTATAGGTTTTACAAAGGTTAGAGGGATTATGGCTTATAAGGGTTAGATGTTAGATGCATTAGATGTGTTATAGAGTTGGAGTTTATAGATGTTAGGGTTTTTATAGGGCTCAAGATTATAAAGGGTTAGGGTTTAGGAAGTGAAAGTGCAAGGTACTAAAATTCTAATTTTTTACAATCCTTGTTGTTTGAATAAGTTGTGATTGTAGAAAATTATGATCCACAACTTGCTGCAGATCCCTATTTTCAGTGGCTATAGAACCCTATTCCGCAAAGTGTTTTCAACATGCTACATATCCTTGTTTCCAGTGGCCACATAACCTTGTTTTTTGAAATAGGATTCAAAATAATATTTTGTCACAACTTGGATAATTTGGTAAAAATTAATTGTTATTTTGTTTCTACAAGTGTGGTTACATTTTACAAAGTATGAGTTGATTTGGGAATTGTTCGAGGAGCGGTTCCGGGAGAGGTATCTGTCGGAGGAATTCATTGAACATCAACTCAATGAGTTCAATGCCTTGCGACAGGGTGACCGTACGGTGCCTGAGTATGAGGCTCGTTTCATGGAGTTACTTTGGTATGCTCCACATCTGAACACCGAGAAGATTAAGGTCAACGAGTTCGTGTTTGGCCTTGTTGTCAGCGTTCGTGCGAAAGTAAATATTTTAATGCCTCAGACGTTGCACGATGCTATCCAGAAGGCCCTCATAGCTGAGGAGGGTATCATCAATGACAGTCAGAGTAGGACTCCGGCGAGACCGACGAGGCAGGCGACATTTGGTGTGTAGCAGCATCATACACCAGCTAGACATCCACCAGGGTATCGAGGCACTGCGAGAGGATACACATTCACTGCACCATGATAAATGACGCCTCAAAAACATAATCCCTATAGAGGACCACAACACCAACAATAATGTCAACTGTAGCAACAACGATTCAGGCCTGTTCAATAGAACAAACCAGGGTTTCAGACCGATGGGCCGTTAGCTTCTACTTCGGGGACCAAGAGTACTGGACTGAATACCAGGTGCTGGACATGTGGAGAGTCACATTACCAACATGAATTCCTATTTGAGAGGGCCAAAGTATCCAGATCAGCTGGAAACGTTACCGTAGGAGATTTGGGAAAGGCCCATTGGATTCATGTAGCGATGAATAACGGCCAGGCCGAGCACCAGTCTACTATGCTTGAGACGTTAGGTACCATCACTAACCAGACCCTTAACATTTTGATAGATCCAAGTGCTACAAAGGGCTTTGTTTCTGGTGTAACGCTAAAAATAATTAAGGTAAAGGTAGTCAAACAGGATGAGTTTAGCTATGTAGAAATGGCTTCAGGAGGCAAACAAAAGGTTGGAGGAAAGGTTATGAGCTGTAACCTTAACCTGGGATATTTTTCACGAAGGACAACATGTATGTCACGATATTAGGATCTTATGACGTAGTGATCGATATGGATTGGTTGGAATCACATGGGGCGATACTCAAATGTAATATGAAATGGTTGAGTTGGGTCGATGATGAGGGACAGAGACGTGTGATTGTAGGAAGAAACCAGGGAGTTTCCCTAAGGTTCATATCTTCCCTACAACTACTAAAGAGCATGCACAAGGGATACAAGCTATATGTGATCCTTGCGTTGAACTAAAAGGGCGTGGCAGAAGGAATAGAAAACATTCTAGTAGTACGAGAGTTTGCATATGTATTCCTAGAGGAGTTACCAGGGTTGCTGCTAGAGAGGGAATTAGAATTTACCATCGACCTAAAACGTGGGACTGAATCGATAACAATAACGCCTTATCAAATGTCGACCCTTGAGTTACAGGAGTTGAAAATGAAACTGAAGGATTTTTTGACATAAGACTTATACGTCCAAGTGTGTCACCATGGGCTGCGCCTGTTATTTTCATACGAAATAAGGATGGGTCGTGGAGACTCTGCATTGACTACCATCAACTGAACAAGGCAACGATCAAGGACCAATATCCGTTTCCAAGAATAGATGATCTATTTGATCAGATTAAAGGCATAAGAGTGTTTTCGAAGATCGACTTGAAATCAAGGTATCACCAGTTACAGATCAAGGAAGAAGACATCACTAAGACTGCATTCAAGACGAGGTTTGGACATTATGAGTTTACTATTTTACCGTTTGGACTGACAAATGCCTCAGGGGTATTCATGAGCTTGATCAATAGGGTGTTCCGTGAATACTTGGACAAGTTTTTTCAAGTATTCATTGATGATATTTTGATATATTCTTGGACGATGGAAGAACATGACGAACATTTGTGCTTGGTACTACAATGTCTACAAGAGAAGAAATTGTTTGGGAGACTGTCAAAATGCTCCTTTTATCAATCCAAGATTCATTACTTAGGGCACGTCATCTCCGATGAAGGTATCGTTGTGGATCTAGTGAAGGTAGAGGCTATTATGGAATGGACTGCGTCGATGAATGTCCCAAAAGTGCGTAGCTTCATGGGATTAGCGGGATATTATGAACGGTTCATCGATGGTTTTTTGAAGATAGAAAATCCGATTACGGAATTGTAGAAGAATAATAAGAAGTTTGTATGGAACAAGAAACGTGCAAAAGCATTTCGACGACTCAAGGAGCTATTGACGACAACACCAATACTAAAAGTCCTTGACATGGACGATGACTTCTTGGTATGCACTGACACATCCAAGGAAGGATTAGGCAGAGTCTTGATGCAAGATGGTTGAGTGATCGCTTACATCTTGAGAAAGTTAAGAAAGCATGAGGAGAACTATGCGACACATGACTTGGAGTTGTTAGCCATTATTTATGCCTTGAGAGTTTGGAGACACTACCTGATTGGATGGAAATTCGAACTAAAAAAGGACCACTGTGGTTTACAACACATTTTTATGCAAAACGACTTGAATGCGTGTAAAAGGAGTTGGTAGGAACTGCTTAGCGAGTACGATTTCGAGATTAGATACATAAAAGGAACAATGAATAGAGTGACTAATGTGTTGAGTCAGAGACCATGCATATTTCCAGTGATACCTCTTCAGACGAATCTACATGAAAATATTCTAACTTTACAATGTGACGATGACTGGTATAAAGAGGTTAAGGAATTTATCGGACAAAACACCATGTTGGTACCAAAATTTGAGAGATTTACTGTGGACAATGACAGATTAATGAGATGTAATAACCAGATTTATGTATCTCCCAACGATGAGTTGAAAAGTTTGATATTAAACGAATCTCATAGAGTAGTGTACATGGCTCATCCAGGAGTCACGAAGATGAGGGGAGACCTTAAACCCTTATTCTTCTAGAAAGGAATGAAGGCGGACATAGTCAACTACGTGGAAAGATGTCTAGAATGTCAAGAAGTGAAGGTTGAACATAGACATTTGACAGGTTCACTACAACCACACACTATTCCAAAATCGAAATGGGAGGTCATTTCGATGGACTTCATCGTTTGATTTCCCTTCACGACAAGGAGGCACGACTCGATTTTCGTGGTAGTTGACACTCTGACGAAGAGTGCACAATTTATCCCTATGTGTACAATGTATTAGGCACTAGATATAGCTAGAGTTTTTATCAGCGAGATTGTGAGGTTTCATGGAGTGCCTAAGAGGATCATATTCGATCGAGGATTGGTGTTTACATGACGATTTTGGACTAGTTTCCAGGAGGCCTTGGGAACTCAACTTAACTTTAGTACCGCATATCACCCGGAGATAGATGGTCAGACAAAAAGAACGAACCAAATCTTGGAGGACATTTTGTGTATGTACGCGATGGACTAACATAAGCGTTGGGAAGAGTTCTTGCCACTAGTATAATTTGAATACAACAACAGTTACCAAAGCACCATTAAGATGGCGCCATTTGAGTTTCTTTACGGGCAACTGTGTCAGACACCTTTGATTTAGGATTGGATTGAGGATAGGGTCTTGGTAGGACCAGAAGCGATCCAAGAAATGGAAGAGAAAATGCAAACCATAAGACAAAGGATCAAGGAAGCACATGATCGACAGAAGAGTTATGCCGATGCGCATCGTGTCAACCGTAGTTATGAAGTTGGCGATCTAGTCTTCTTGTGGGTGAAACCACACAAGAGTTCGATTAAGTTTGGAAAGGAGAATAAACTCTCTCCTAGGTTCATGGGACCTTTCGAGGTTGTGGAAAGGAAGGGGCCCGTGGCCTATCGACTAGCCTTGCCTGATTCTTTGAGGCATATGCATGATGTTTTTCATCTATCTGTCTTGAGATATTATGTTAGAGATCCTACACATGTGATTGACATGAGTTATTTGCAGGTATCAGATGAGGGTGGGCTCATGGCGGAGCCAATCCAAATTCTGGACCATCAAATTTGACAGTTAGTACATTGAAAAGTCGACCAGGTCAAGTTCCAGTGGGACAATTATAGTCCGCACTCAACTACCTGAGAGGACACTTATGATATGCGTCCACAATTTCCATTTTTGTTTGATAGATAGACATTTAGATATTGTTAGATACTTTCTTTATGCACTTGTATACTGTGAAACCTCAAAACAAAGTTTAAAACAAGAGGGGGTGTATGTAACATCCCTCTCTTTCATGCACATGATGTGACTTATTCTTTGAGGACACTTGCATGCAAGCGATCTGGTTCATTATATGATTGACTGCTTCACTTATGGATTCAGATGATGAGACTGTGGATTATTATGTTATGTTATTTATGTATAGACAAGTGCTATTAACTGGTTTCTCCTGAGTGTGTAGGAATCTTAACACATGGAGGATGTCAATGGTATCGGTGGACCTCTTTGGACTTCGGACCGAGTCAGGGAGTGGACTGTATATGGTTTGAGTATTTTTGTTATTGCATATGTGACATATGACTAGATATATTATGATGTTTTTATAGATGACTGACATTTTTCGTTGATGGATGTAGGCTGACGATTGTTTGCTAATTAGACTCACATTTGGAGTAAAGGGGTCATGCATGACAACCGAATATATTGAGGGAGAGGTGTGGCAACAACCCTGCCATAGCCTACTGGCACTCTCATCGTGGCTCGAACTGTAGGTTAATGATTACTTAGTTCGAGAGATCCACAATGTCGTGAGGGAAGACTGAGACAGTCACTCACGAAGATTCTAAGGGCCACACAATAAGGTACAATACTTATTCCTTAGAGGCCCTTAGTCTCCCACAAGGTCGCCTGACAAAGTATTGACTCCAAGGGATGGACGTCTACCAAAACCAGTCAAAAGGCAAGTGGCACCCTTGGAGCACGTAGTACGTCTTGAAGGACACGTCACATACATGAAACATGAATGAAGGCGAGTGACACCCTTGTAGCACGTAGTGCGTATTGAAGGGAACATCACGGTTTTAACACTGGTGAGTCAATGAACCTTGGTACCTAGAAAACAATGTTGCATAAATTTACCTAGAAAACAATGTACCTGGTCAACCTTAGAATAAATGTTGCATGAGTAAAGTTTAATATTTATAAAATTTCCCTTAAAAACAATTTTTCTAATCCTAGTTGAAATTAGAGCATAGGTCTAATTGGGGTATAAGGAGTAAAACTAATTAATCAATTAATAAATGGGGGGATGAAGAAAAATTAAATTTTAAAAATTAAAGGAGAAAGAATTTATAAAATTTTTAATTGCTGGCTATGTGCAAAACTTGCTAATTTAGAACTTAGACCAAAAGGGGAAAAATTAAATGCAAAAGGAATACGGAACATAGAAGGGAGTCTAGTCTACAGAACTTTCCAATTTAGAACTCAACTAAGCTTTAAGAAATGCGTCAGTCATTAAGGGAATGTGAGGGAATAAAGGGACATCAAGGAGCGTTTTTAGGTGGGTGAGGGAAATTGACAAATTAATTTAATTAATTAAATGAAATTCTGGTGCAACTAAGGGATCGAGTGACAAGTGTACCAGGGAAAATTTTTCCTAATTAATTTTTAATGAAACGAATTTAATGTGCAATTAGAGGTGTTACTAAGAGCAACTCTATAAAAGAAATGGTAGAGAAGGGGTATGGATCACGACTGGTATGCGTAAGGTTATGCTGCCAGATTTTTCTCTTGACTGATTTTTCTTGTGGGAGTTGGGACGCCCAACTTGAATAGAGAGTGGTAGCTCGACCTTGCGAGGCGACCTAGGAGCTAGCTTTCTTTGCTGTGTGTGCGTGGCCCCTTTGCAGCTCGAGGGGATCAGGGGGAAGAAGAATACCCCTAGCATTGGCTGGGAGGTACCGATGAAGTCTCAACGGTTAGCAAGCATGAGATGGACAAAACTCAAGCATGGGACGACAACTTTGGTTTCTTCGCCTTCGGTTACGGTATGCATGTGTACAATTTTTCATTGGTAGATTAGTTAAAATAATTGTATGTGGATTTAGATATTGAAGAATACTATAATAGACTTTTAGCAAAAATATTGAAACCCTTCTTGGCATTTAAAATAAAACTTTTATCTAAACATTCCAGAAGGAAGAGCTTGAAATCAATATTCTTAATGTTATGCAAGATATATGCTTAGTTTTAGTGCAGTTGTGATCTGTGTAAGTGTTGTGGTTGTTTCTAGTATATCTCTCGCAAGAGTCTCCTTGCTGGTGGATAATTCTCAGATGGTGAGATCTAGCTACACAGTGATAGTATATATGTATGTCCATGCTTGAACTCTTCAATTTTTCCTTTCGTTGGATTTTGTTGATGTTTTTATCCCTACAACTATGCACTACGCGTCATGAAACAAACCCCCTTTTTCCCTTGCCCCTGTGGTTTTTCCATCTAGTTGAAACCCGACGCTTGTTCCTTTACACACAGAAGGAAAAATGCGTTGTCTGCATTGAGCTTTCCTGCGTGTGAGATTGGGTTGCCTGTGTGTGTGTGATTACAGGAGTCTGATGGTTGTTTAAAACTGCCCGCACTCAACAACGATGGATGCATGTGTGTTTAAAGGTGATACCTGGCGTTTTGCCTTAAAAGGTTCTTGCCCAGCATTAACACCTTCGTGAACACCCTGTGCGCGATCAGAGAGAGACCCTGTGATTCGACAGTCCTTTCATCTCTGAGTCGACAGTACTTTCATCGCTGAGTTTTACCGTTTTATCTCCTCTGCGATGTTGAGGCATGCCCAGGTTATTTCCCTTTACTCCTAATGATCTAGGCGCAGATAAAGGATCTGATTCTACCCTCTGAATTCATAGTTGTGTGCTCAACATTTTTCTTTCCTTTTCGAATCCCTCAAATGGCTGGATTATTTATGTTCATTGTAATTTTTCCATCGCATTCTTTTTTAGCGAATGTCAGGAGTTATTCACGGACTGGTGTCTTTGACATTTCCAGCGCTTTATTACGCTGAAAGGCGTATGCCTATTGACAATGGGCAGATTTAATAGGGGTTTAGTGTTCAATAAGTTTTTTATGGACAGGATTAAATATGGCTGGAATATTCTTAGTAGTCACACAAAATAAATGGTTGTGATTTCAATCATTAACTTTCTAGCTATTCTAAAGACATCCGTTTATGTGTTTACTTTTTTACATTTACCTAATCATATTTAACAATTACTTTGATAGCTAATTGATTGCCACCTAAGTGATTAACAGAAATTAAAATATTAACACCAGATAAATGAAGCTCAACCGTTTATTTGTTAATCAATAATAAAATTTAATATATTCTTTTAAAGATTCTTTTCATCTTATCAACCTTTCGGCATTGATCTACCACAATTATGTGACTGTGCTAGTTTATGAGCGCTTATCTTAATGATTGAGTTATTTCTTCTTGTGTTAATTCCAACGTTTAGATATCACCCTTCTTGTTTTTTTTTTTTTATTATTATTATGGAGTTGTTATTAAATAAAATTTAGGATGGGATTATCCCTAAGTCCCTGCTTGATGTTAATTTTATGTGATAGAAAGTTGATGCACCTTTTTATATTTTTAATTGAGGAAAATAGATGCGTGTAATCTTATTATAGATTTAGGTTATTACAGATTCAAGTGAATTGTAGATTTTGGTTATCGTAGATTTAAGCAAAAGGTTAATTGTCATGCTGGAGATATTAATCTCTACTTGTTTTATGTGTAACATTTGATATTTCTCCTCATTTCTCCTCACAATGATGGATGTTTTCTTGATTTATAATGGAGACTCTTTGATTTACAATGTTGTATGTGTTCTTCATTATAATGGGGACTCCTTGATTTATAAAGATGTATGTGTTCTTGATTTATAATGATGTACGTGTTCTTGATTTATAATGAAGACCTTTTGCACAAATGGATAGTATGCCATAATGATAGTTAAATATTTTTATTTATTTCCGTAGCGCCTTGTAATCATTGTAGAGTTTGATCAATTACGAGATTAGATATCTTTGCACCTTGGAATGAAAGGCTTGGGAACTCTTGCGCAATAGATGACGAGGATGCATGCTCACTCAGATTTAGTTTATTTCTCGTGCGCTTGAAAATTTAATGTATGGAATGATGGTTTTAGATGTTTATTTATTTAGTTTAATTAGTTATTCTTGAATGATGGTTAAACTTAGTTATCTCTTGCGTGCATGAACATTTAAGGTATTGTATGATGTATTGTATAATGTTTAGATTCTTCTGCTTGCGCTCATTGAAAAGTCAAGGTATGAATGGTTGTTCGTTATTACTGCTTGTGCCATGAAAATTTTATTGTAATTGATGATTGATTTAATCACGCACCTGGAGGTTAAGTAGATTTTTTTTGCACCTTATAAATTAAATAAGTAGATTATTGTGCCGTGACTTATGTCTTTGCTAGATGGATTTAGTATTTAAGTTCTCTTGTGCCATGGAATTTTATGTTACATGTGTTTGTTTATTAGAATGCTATTGCGCCTTGATGATCGTTGATGATGTTATTTAGCTTAGTCAACTTGGACTTGATTGTGTCGGGTGGGATGTATACACCTCCTTGCTCCTCAAAACAGTCGTCAGCCTTGAGACCTTAAATGGTTCAAATCAATTGAACCTAGGCTTGAGCATTGCTTATGTGTCCTGGAGGTCTTAACGTTGCAGGGTAGGTTGAGCGGATAGTAGATTATGTGGTTTTTGTGATTATCTTGTGATCCTTATGATTCATTATGGTATCGTATATTTTCTTAGTGATATATGATGATGGTCCTTATGTGCTGTGCTCAATGTTTAATAATTGTACTGTTATGCGTTGTTAATAATTGTAGAATGCAATGATGTTGGGATGCTGTTATTTAATATGTTAATACATTATTTTGCGTGTCGTGGTTCATGGTGACGAGGTGGTGGCATTGTGTCGTATTGGATTATTAATGCATTATTATGGTTTTGTTAATATATGTGATTGATGTGTCGACAATGTTGACTTTTTTTATGATGTTTTAATTTTTTTAACATGAATTTAAAGGAAAAAAAATTGACATGTTGTACGTCGCTTGGTTGTCGTAACGGTGGGGTCGTTACATGAATGAATCCTGGACTTGAGCGTTGATTATGTGTCTTTTAGGTCCTAACCTTGAAGGGTAGGTTGGGCGGGTAGACATCTTTTGTTATCTTTATTTTATATGGTTGATATTTGAATAAAAATGATGTTGTATATGAATCTTATTGTGTAGTGATATAGATGAGAATAGAATGTGTAAATATTGATGTATGTTATTTTTGCATAACACTTTTCCTAACTGATGTTTAAAAATAAATAAATTTACCACTACTGTACTCACTTACATTTATGTCTTAACGTAGGGGTTGTTACACATGGTATTAGAGCGGGTTCAACCTTGCGACAACAGACTGTTACGCCTTCCATTGTGTTATATAAAATGATTAAATATGTATCACTAATATATTTTGAAAATTTTCATGCAGGTAATCATGGTTAGAGGACGCAGGGGAAGTAGACATAGTGGTGCAGGAGGAAGAGGTGTGCCTCCTCCGTTTGTATCCACTCCAGGGGGATCAAACCCTCAGGGAGATGAGTAGACCACTGAGCAGGGGAAGGTTACTATGAGATTTGTGGTAGGTATGATGAGATCTTTCCAGAGTATGTCAGAGGCATTAATTATCCGTCTTGATCGGGATGAGGGCAGAATGTCTGTGCCCAATGAGGGTTCACAACGCACTCCAACATGTAGTAGTAGTATACACAAAGAACTCGAGAAAGTGAATTTTCCTAAGTTCTAGGGTGCCACAGATGGCTTAGCCACCGAGGCATGGTTAGAGAACATGGCGATGTGCTTTGCACTTCGTGATTACACCTCCAACATGAAACCCTGCATGACAATATTTCAACTAAAAGGGAGTGCTCTACTTTGGTGGAATACAATCCTACCTCAACTAAACATGGCCGTTGAAGACGTGCCATGGGAATTGTTTGAGGAACGATTTCAGGAGAGGTACTTATTGAATGAATTCATTGAGTGCCATCTCAATGATTTCAATGCCTTACAACATGGTATTTGTATGGTACCAGAGTATGAGTCCAGGTTCATGGAGCTACTCAGATATTCCCCACATCTAAACACAGAGAAGTTAAAGGTAAACAAGTTTGTGTTTGACCTTAACTTCAACATTCATGTGAAGGTGAGGATATTGATGCCTCAGACATTACACGATGCGGTTCAAAAGGCCCTCATTGCTGAGGAAGAACTGAACATCGAGGGTCAGGGCAGGACTCCTTCTAGACATACTGGACAGACAACACCAGGAGCGCAACAAAATTAGACACCAGCCATATAGACTTCTGGGCATCGATATATGCCTAGAGGACCTATTTTCTTGACATTGAGATGACATAATCCTCAGCAGAAGAATCCCTACAGAGCACCACAACAACCGCAAAAACGTCGTCCATAGAAGCAACAACAATTTAGTCATTTTCAACAGAATAAAATTGGATCATAGACTGTTAGTCCAACAACTTCTGCTTTGGGGACTAGGAGCACTAGACTGGAGAATAGAAGTTGGACATGTGGAGAGCCACATTACCAATGATATTGTCTAATTGATAACGCTAGAGTGGTCAGATTATCAGGACCCACTACAGTTGGATATTTGGGTAAGGCTCATCGGATACATGCAACAATGAACATCCTCCAGGATGAGCACCAGTCCACTGTTCTCAAGATGTTAGGTACAATCTCCGATCAAACTTTTAGTATTTTGATAGATCCAAGTGCTACAAAGAGCTTTATTTCTAGTGCAACACTTAAGAGAATTAAGGTAAAGGCAGTCGAGCAGGACAAGTTCAGATACATAGAAATGACATCATGAGCCAAAAAAAAGTTGGAGGAACGGTTATGGATTGTAGTATTAACTTGGGTGATTTTGTAACAAAGGAAAACCTATATGTCACGATATTAGGATCTTATGACATAGTGATTGGCATGGATTGGTTGGAATCACATGATGTGATACTTAACTGCAAGATGAAACA
>JZKD02S1694083.1:88710-118305 GCA_000966675.3 Picea glauca | reverse complement strand
TAGATTCCTCACTAAGTTAGACATTCAACTTTTTCTTTAAGTTTCCCCTTTTTTTAAGTTTCACTTTTTCTTTAAGTTTCCTTTTCTTTTAAGTTTGCCCTTTTTATAACGAAGTTCAGAATTAGTAGTTTAGATAAACAACCATTTACTCTTTTTATGAATTTAATCCTCCATTTTTTTTTTTTTACTTTAATAATTAAAGTTTGAATTTCTCTTATTAGTTATAAAAGAACCTTTAGAGAATTGAAATTTTATAAAAATATTCTTAGTGAATTAAAATTTTATAAAAGAACCTTAGTGAATTAAAATTTCCACTTTAATCCGGTTATACGTTTAAATAGTTGTTTTTTTTTGTTCTAAGGTTCTACTTAGACCTAGGTTTTTAATTCACTAGGCTTGGCGACATTTCTTAAGGGAAAAATTAATCATTAAACTTTACTTATCACATCATTGATTTTAAGGCCGACTAGGCTTATTCACTTACCAGTTAAAATTGCGACGTTCCCTTCAGGATGCACTACGTTCTCCAAGGGTGCCACTTTCTTCTTTCCGTTTTCCATGCACAACGTGCCCTTCAAGATGCACTATGTGCTCCAAGGGTTCCACTTGCCTCTTGACTAAAATTGGTATACGTCAAACCCCTCGAGTCAATACTCCACCAGGTTGGGAGACTAAGGGCCTCTAAGGAATAAGGCCCCTGCCTGATTGCGCACCCCTTAGAATCATCGTGAACGACTTTCACAGTATGCCCTCATGAAATGGTGGGTCTTCTCGAACTGTGTAATCGTTAACCTACAGTTTGAACCACGACGAGAATGCTAGTAGGCTATGGCAGGGCTGCTACTACACCTCTCTCTCAAGGTCTCTGGTTGTCTTGCATGACCCCTCTACTCCAAATGTGAGTCTGGTTGGCAAGCTATCATCAGCCTGCATCCATAAACAAATCATGTCAAAAATAACAATCAATCATCATAACATCTGATCATATGTACATATGTCACATCAACAACATTCAAACCCCAAACAACCTACTCCTTGACTCGATTTGGAGTCCAAGGGATTTCATCAATGCCTCTGCATCCTCAATGTCCGAAGTCCTATACACTCCGGAGAACCCAATCAATATCACCTGTCTATGTAAATACAACAAAATAACATATCATCAAATCCACAATATATCATAATGATAATCAAAATGACCAATAGTATAATAACGCAGATCACTTACACGCAAGTGTCCTCAAAGAATAGGTTCGCTCAGTGTGCGTAAGAGCGGGATATTACATACACCCCCTCTTGTTTTAAACTTTGTCCCGAAGTTTCAAAGTATGTAAGTGCCGAAATAAAGTGCATGAGAATATCATAGGTCTACCTATCAAACAAAAATGGAAACTATTGACGCATATCATATAAGTCCTCCCAGGTCGCCGAGTGCGGACTATAGTTGTCCCACTGGACCTTGACCTGATCTATTGTTTGACACCATAGCTGTCGAATGTGATGGTCTAGGATGCGTATTGTCTCCGCCTTGAGTGCACCCTCGTCAGATACCTGCAAGGAACTCATGTCAATAACATGTGTAGGATCACTAATATAATGTCTCAAAACAGATACATGAAAAACATCGTGCATACTCCTCAAAGAATCAGGAAAGGCTAGTTGATAGGCCATGAGCCCCTTATTTTCCACAATCTCGAAAGGTCCCATGAACCTAGGAGAGAGTTTATCACCCTTTCCAAACTTGATCAAACTCTTATGCGGTTTCACTCACAAGAAGACTCGATCACCAACTTCATAACTATGATTGACACGATGCACATCGACATAACTCTTCTACCGATCCTGTGCTTCCTTGATCCTTTGTCTTATTGTTTGCATTTGATCTTCCATTTCTTGGATTGCTTCCGGTCCCACCGGGACCCTATCCTCAAGCTGATCCCAACTCAAAGGCATCCGACATGGTCACTCGTAAAGAAACTTGAAGGCGCCATATTAATGGTGCTTTGATAATTGTTGTTATATGAAAATTCTACCAGTGGAAAGAATTCTTCCCAATGCTTATGTTGGTCCATAACATAAATACACAACATGTCCTCCAAGATTTGGTTTGTTCATTCGATCTTCCCATCTTTCTCCTGGTGATATGCGATACTAAATTTAAGTTGGGTTCCCAAGGCCTCTTGGAAACTAGTCCAAAATCATCTTGTAAACACCGATCCTCTATCAGATATAATCCTCTTAGGCATGCCATGCAGCCTCACAATATCACTGATGAAAACTCTAGCGATGTCAGGTGCATGATACATTGTACAGACATGAATAAAATGAACACTCTTCGTCAGAGTGTCGACTACCACAAAAATCAAATCCCGTCTCCTTGCCGTCAGTGGCAATCCAACAATGAAATCCATCAAAATGACCTCCCATTTTGATTTCGGAATAGCATGTGGATGTAGTAATCCTGCCGGATGTCTATGTTCAACCTTCACCTACTGACATTCTAGACATCTTACTACGTAATTTACTATGTCTGCCTTCATTCCTATCCAAAAGAATAAGGGTTTAAGGTCTGCGCTCATCTTCGTGATTCCTGGGTGAGCCATGTACACTGCTCTGTGAGCCTCGTTTAGGATCAAACTCCTCAACTCGTCATTGGGTGGTACACAAATTCGACTTTTAAATCTCAATAATTCGTTGTTTTCCATAGTAAATTCTTCAAATTTTGGTACGATCATTGTGTTTTGTCCGATAAAATCCTTGACCTCTTTGTACCAGTCATTGTCGCACTGTAAAGTGAGAATATTTTCACGTAGATTTGTCTGAAAAGCATCATCGAAAAGATGTGTGGTCTCCGACTCAACGCATCCGCCACTATGTTCACTGTTCCTTTTATGTAAGTAATCTCGAAATAGTACTCGCTAAGCAATTCCGACCAATGCCGTTGTCATGCGTTCAAGTCGCTTTGCGTAAAGATGTGTTGTAGTCCACAACGATATGTTTTTAGTTTGAATTTCCATCCAATAAGGTAGTGTCTCCAAACTCTCAAGGCATATACAATGGCTAACAAATCCAAATCACACGTCACATAGTTCTCCTCATGCCTTCTCAACTTTCTCGAGATGTAAGCGATCACTCGACCATCTTGCATCAAGACTCTGCCCAAGCCTTCCTTGGATGCGTCAGTGCATACCAAGAATTCCGCGTCCATGTCAGGGAACTTTAGTATCAGTGATGTTGTCAATAGATCCTTGAGCCTCTGAAATGCGTCCGTTCATTTCTCGGTCCAAACAAACTTCTTGTTCTTCCTCTGCAATTCTGTAATCGTATTTGATATCTTCAAAAAACCCTTGACGAACTATCGATAGTATCCCACTAAACCCATGAAGATACACACTTTGGGGATAGTCGTCGGCACAGGCCATTCCATAATAACCTCGACCTTTGCTGGATCCATGAAGATACCTTCACCGGAGATGACATGCCCCAAGTATTGAATCCTCGATTGATAAAATGAGCATTTAGACAATTTCCCATACAATTCGTTCTCTTGTAGACACTGTAGTACCAAGTGAAAGTGCTCATCATGCTCTTCCATCGTCCAAGAGTAAATCAAAATATTTTCAATGAATACTTGAATGAACTTCTCCAAGTATTCATGGAAAACCTCATTCATCAAACTCATATATACCCCAGGGGCGTTTGTCAGTCCAAAAGGTAAGACAATAAATTTGTAATGTCCAAAACTCATCTTAAAGGCAGTCTTAGGGACGTAATCCTCCTTGATCCATAACTGGTGATACCTCGATATCAAGTCAATTTTTGAAAACATCATCGTGCCTTTCATATGATCAAACAGATCATCACTCCTTGGCAACAGATACTGATTCTTGATCATTGCCTTGTTCAATTGACGATAGTCAATGCATAGTCTCCATGACCCATCCTTATTTTGTATGAAAATAACAGGCACACCCCAATATGACACACTTCTACATATAAGTCCTAGGTCCAAAAACTCCTTCAGTTGCATTTTCAACTCCTGTAACTTCGAGGTCAACATCCAACAAGGCATTCTTGCTATCGGTTCAATCTCCAGTTTTAGGTCTATTGTAAAATCCAAATCCCTCTCTGGCAACATCCCAGGTAGATCCTCAAGGAAGACGTCTGCAAATTCTCTCACCACTGGAAGGTGTTCTAGACCTTCCGCTACTCCCTTCTCGTTTAATGCAAGGATCACATAAATCTTACATCCCTTGCGCATGCTCTTCCATAGCTGCAAGGAAGAGATGAACTGAAGGGAAAATTCCTGGTTCTGACCTACAATCACCCGTCTCTATCCCTCATCATTGACCAAGCTCAACCATTTCATATTACAGTTGAGTATATGCGATTCCAACTAGTCCATACCTATCACGACGTCATAAGATCCTAAGATCATGACGTACAGGTTGGACCTAGTGACAAAATATCCTAGGTTAAGGCTACAATCCATAACATTTCATCCAACCTTTTGTTTGGCTCTTGAAGCCATTTCTACAAAGCTAAACTCGTCATGTTCGACTGACTTTACCTTAATTATTTTTAGTGCTGCACCAGAAATAAACTCTCTGTAGCACCTAGATCTATCAAAATACTAAAGGTCTGGTCAGCGACGGTACTTGACATCTCGAGCATAGTCAACTGGTGCTCTGCATGACGGTTATTCACTATTGCATGAATCTGATGGGCCTTGCCTAAATCTGCCACGGTAGTGGGTCTGATTGATCCATATGCTTTGGTCCTCTCCACTGGGTAGTCATGCTGGTAATGTGGTTCCCCACATGTCCAAAACCCTTTCTTCGCTCCAGTAATCCTGGTACCAGAAGTAGAATTTGAAGGCCCACCGGCTTGGAACCCTAGTCTGTTCAGCTGAACAAGACTAAAATGTTGTTGCTGTGGTTGACGTTGCTACTGGTGTTGTGGTCCTCGACATTGCTGAGGTGCTGGTCGCTGAACTGTAGTGAAAGTGGATCCTCTCTGGAAGCGATGATATCCTGGTGAGTGTCTAGCTGGTGTCTGATGCTACTGCACACCAGATGATACTTTCCCTACTGGTCTCGCTGGAGTTCTACTCTGAACCTCACTGATAAGATCCTCCTCTACTGTGAGGGCCTTCTGGATGACATCATGCAAGGTTTGAGGCATCAAAATCCTAATCTTTGCACGAAGGATAAAATTAAGGCCAAACAAAAACCTGTTGACCTTAAGTTTTTCAGTATTCATGTGTGGAGCATACAAAAAAAACTCCATAAAATGAGCCTCATACTCAGGCACCGTACTACCGCCCTATCGTAAGATGTTGAACTCATTGAGCTGACGCTCAATGAATTCCTCTGATATATACATATCTCGGAACTGTTCCTCGAACAATTCCCATGACAGTTCTTCGACGACCATGTTTAATTGTGGCATGAGCATCTTCCACCATAGAAGAACGCTCCCCTTCAGTTTAAAGACCTCCATGCAGACCTTCATGTTGGAGGTATAGTCACTAAGTGAAAAGAACATTTCCATATTCTCCAACCATGCCTTGGCGGCTGCGCCGTCCAGGGCACCAAAGAACTCAGGAAATTTGACCTTCTCAAGTTCGTGGTGAATGCTATCAGTACCTATTGGAGCACACGGTGGACCCTTAGGAGGTGCCGACACCCTGGCCTCATCTCTATCCAAACGGCTGATCAGTTCCTCAGACATCCTCTGAAAATACCTCATCAGCCCAACCACATCACCCACAACTATCTATTCCTGCCCAACAACTTATTCATCTCCCTAGAGGTTAGACCCCTTGGGTGTGGATTCTACTGGAGGCGTCACGCCTCCTCCCCTAACACCCTGTCGTCTACCTTCGCGACATCCTCTAACTATGATTACCTGCATGAATACAAATCAGTTTAATTAGGAACATTACAATCAAATATCTAATCAACGAAAGCCATAGTGATCCCAAGTCGTGGGTTGAACTGACTTTGATACCATATGTAACGTCCCCTTGTCGTTATGACTACATGCGACACAACACAAAAGAAACATTATTATTATTATTATTATTTTTTAAGCAGGAAGGCAACAATGACAACAATTAATCTACACAACTTGACGATGAACGCAACACACACAATCAAGCAACATACATCAACGACCCAACATACTGCACATCATGCAATTGGACGGCACATGCGATAATCAAATAGACAAATAAAATGACTAAGCTATGGGACAATATCAAGATCAAGTAGACGCAACCAACATCAAATGACGCAAGTAACTTGAACCTTCACAGGGAGCAAGGAACAAGCACAAACAAGAGTTACAACACAAGAACCAACATAAATTACAATGAACATAACACCCACATTGAGAAGCATATAAATTTGGCTAGGTTATCCTTCACTTCTATCAATCAGGGCGCACAATGATCCCCTCATCAGGAATCATGCCATCACAAGGCGGTGGTGGTGACAGTAACCAAGACGCAACTTAACGTGTCTAGACCAATAACCTAAGAAAACTCCAACGTGCTAGGAGACCAAATTAACTGTCAAAAATACAAGAAGACTATTCCCAAGCACCCAATCGACAAGTCAACAAGATGCAAGGTGACATCATTCAATATTTAAATTGGCAACCAACCAAAGAATTCTTATTTTTATATGAGACACTTTTCAAGGAAGTCTCCCACACTGTAAAACATAAATGATTTGATTAATATATAAAACATCGTGTGCATGGATATTCAATTTTAATTCTTTATATAATAGAATGTTATTTGAAAGCTAGCTTAATCATAGTGGTATAAGGAATTAGTACTTACATTTGTTAAGATAAATAATGTCTACCATCGTAAACATGTAATTTAATATATTAAGAACATGAATACAAGGGGTTTTCTTTTGGATTAAGAAAAGAAATTCCACATTCATGCCCAAAAAACGTCGTTTAGGGCCTCAAAATAGCTCCGGAAGTTCAATATCCGAAGAACTGCTAAAAATAGTAAATTGTGCTACAATTAAGGAAACTGAAAAACTGAAAGAAACAATGGTGTGGGTCCAAGTGGAATAGGCGGGTGGCCACCAATATCCACCTAGATCAGTCCTCCCCCCTTAGGAAGCAATGGTCCCCATTGCATTGAGTTCCTCCATCAGATGAGGAAACTTCTGCTAAACTTGGTCCCTGGTGAGCCACTTGCCCTGGTGAAGGAGTTGGCCTGCTTTGACAACTCGATATAACTGGATCCTCTGTTGATGGGTGTTCTTGATCTTTGTGTCCATAATTCGATCAGTTGTGGCTTGTTCCATGCAATCTAGGTTTAACTCTGTTGGTGTGAGTTGTTTTGCCATGTCAGATGTGTCTAGTAGAGGTGGAAAGTAGGGCCGAAGGCGGTCCACATTGAATACTGGGTGCAGACCAAGGAATGGTGGAATACCGAGCTCAAAGGCATTGTCCCCTATATCCTTGGTGATGGTGTATGGCCCATATCGGAGCGGGCGAATCTTGCGATAGGGTCCAACGAGGCGCTCCTTCAACTCAGCTACCAGTGACTGCTTGGCCCGACACTCACTTGTGCTGTGAGTGGAGCTCTTATGGAACTCACACCACTTCCCCGTGTCCTTTTTTGGCTTCGTGGTGTTGTTCTTTGCTTGTGGCTTTGGTGGGTTATCCTGGGCTGCTCTGCCTTGGCTTGGTCCTTTGTTCTGCGGTTTGGTGGTACCTTTCCCTTGCTTCCGATTCGCAAACCCAAAGTCTCTCTTTTTCTGTTTGAACTTGTGCTCAATCTTGCCAGCATATCAGTATGCCACACCAAGAGAGGAGATGTCGAGGATCTCCATTTCCTCCTGAATGTATCTGTGCAGACAACTGCGGTAATTTAACACCAAATGTTTCTCTGAATCTTTGATACCCAACTCTGTGTGTAGGGTATGAAACAGATTCGTCATCTCATGCACATCTTGGTCCCTTTGCTGTTGCAGCATAGTCCATTGTATGTATTTGTCCTCATATCTCCCCACGGGATAATATTGTTCCTTGATGGCATCTTGGAAAGAATTCCAAGTGGGTGTGGCCAAGAATAGAGAGGGTTCCCCCTCTCCCTGTTGCTCCAAGTAGGTTTCCCACCAGTCCTTGACATGGGGGGTGGCTTTGAGGAGTGCGAAAATAATCCTTTCTCGGTCGAAAAATTCATGAACCGAGAAATATCCTTCTAACAGATTCAACCATCTATCTATGGCATCTGCATCTATTTGGCCTTCAAATATGGAAATGTCAAAGTTTACTTGTACCTTAAAAGGAGTGGCGCCTTCAGAGTGGCTGTTGGATGTCGATGCGTCGCTAGTGGGAATCCGTTGAAGAATCTGGGTGAAGTTGTCCATCATCGCGTTCCTTTGTTTCTCGAGGGCCTCCTCGAGCAAAATTTTGATAGGATCTCTTGCTCCCTCATCTTTCTTTTCTTCCCCCATGGGTGGTTATCGGGGTTTGCGAGACTGATCTTGCAAAGGTTCAACCAGATCGAGCCCCAACTCCTTATACCCCGACCTCGTTGGGGACATGAAAAGAAAGATTGAGAACGAGCAGACCGCTCTGATACCACTGATCCGGATTTATGTAGGAACACAATGAAACATAGAAATACACATAAACGTAGATATGAAACAAAAATAAGACTTCATTTCATTAATAACAAATGACTGAACAATGCTTATAGACAGAATGGAAATAAACTAGCTAGGGCGCTGGTAGCTTATCTCTGAGAAGAGATGTGGCGACTACTGGCCTCTGAACTGCCTCTTACAATGAGGCTCAAAGGCCTATATATTACTGAGAAACAATGGAAAACCCTAAACATCCAAAAACCTAACCCTAGGAGATGAAACGCCATAATATGGGCCCCGTTGGGGTAATTTGGTACATCAATTTCCCGGGGTCGTAACTTTGGCATACTATCTCCGTTTGACGCACATGATACATCGTTAGAAATATCTATCCGAGGACTACATTGCTGATAGAGAATATCAAGTTCGGAATGGATCCATATTTGCCGAAGCATTCATGCCCAAAAAATGTCGTTTAGGGCCTCAAAATAGCTCCGGAAGTTCAGTACCCGAAGAACTGCTAAAAATAGTAAATTGTGCTACAATTAAGGAAACTGAAAAACTGAAAGAAACAATGGTGTGGGTCCAAGTGGAATAGGTGGGTGACCACCAATATCCACCTGGATCAGTCCTCCCCCCTTAGGAAGCAATGGTCCCCATTGCATTGAGTTCCTCCATGAGATGAGGAAACTTCTGCTGAACTTGGTCCCTGGTGAGCCACTTGCCCTGGTGAAGGAGTTGGCCTGCTTTGACAACTCGATATAGATGGATCATATGTTGGCGGGTGTTCTTGATTTGTGTGTCCATAACTCGATCAGTTGTGGCTTGTTCCATGCAATCTGAGTTTAACTCTATTGGTGTGAGTTGTTCTGCCATGTCGGATTTGTCTAGTAGAGGTGAAAAGTAGGGCAGAAGGCAGTCCACATTGAATACTGGGTGTAGACCAAGGAATGGTGGAATACCGAGCTCAAAGGCATTGTCCCCTATAGCCTTGGTGATGGTGTATGGCCCATATCGGAGTGATAGGGTCCAGTGAGGCACTCCTTTTGAAAATGTAGCCACACTTTGTCACCCACCTGGAAGTTGTGTGGCACCCGATGTTGATCATGTTGTTGCTTGTACTTAGCACTGGCTCTGTCCAAGATGTCATGAAATTGTTGGCGGATGTGATGAATGCACTCTGTTGGAGCCGCCCTTTTTTTTGGCCCGTCACAATTTTTAATTTGATGCTTGAAGTCTAAAGTTGGTTTTCTTTTTCCGTCCGAGAAGATGAGACATCTGAAAGCTGGTCGCGGGAGCAACGACGCTTTCTTTTACTCTCGAAATAAGCCCTACCTTTCATGGAAGTTTTCCCTCTTTTTTTTGGTTCTATTTCGGGATCTCGCGGGTCAGATACCGTAATTGATAAATTCATACGTCCCAAGTCACGAAACGGTGAGGTCGTTTTATATTTTCACTCTAAGCAATAGCCAGGGGAAAGTATTTTAACTCGTGATTAGACATCGTCGGAGTTTTGTGCCTCGACATCTGTCGAATCAAAATTTTTATTTTTACAACCCTGAGAGCCGAGAACGCGAGGCCTTTTCTGGATTACCCTTGGCAAGGGTTAGAGGCAAAAAGGCTAACCGTGGTTGAGTTTGTTCTCGGTACTTCGCCACTCGGCATTATCTTTTTCAAAATTTCCAGCTTCTAAACCCCGACTCATGAAGTCACGAGGTAATTATAACATGATTAATTAATCACCTAATCCAAGATTTTCTTCCCCTTAATCGAGTCTTAACTATCGCCATCTCGCGGTTTCGCGACTCGGTATACTAGTCTCCTAGAAATTTGTATTCGAAGTTCCGAGTTGCGATGTGGCGAATAAAATGATTATAAAATTAATTATGCCACAAATCGCGATTACCGTTAATTAAGCCAAAGTCGGTCCTCGTGATCTCGCGAGTTGGAGACTCAAGGTGTTAAAAGGAAATCCACGAGGTGACGAACGGCGAGAAGTTGATTAATGTTGGTAAGATTTGATTGATCAAGCTAAAACAAGATACATCCCGCACCTCAAGGCTTGCACATTTCCCGAGGTAGCCATTTCTCTCCATACTTCGACTGACTGTCAAACCGCCAGAAATTTATGACATTTTTGAAGATATAGGGTAAATCTACGCATATAAGATCGGATTTTTACGAAATAAATTTATTTCTAATTACGATTTGACAGGCTTATTTTGAAAAGTACCGAGTTTTCAAATATATATAAGAGTTTCATTTCATTCTAACGAACACATGTTCATAAGCACACAGAGCTCATCACTTCTGAGTAAACTAATTTCTGCATGTATACGCAGTTTTATCGTAGAAGAGAGAAAAAACAAGCTTCGGCTATGGCTCCATGGAAAGCAGCGAAGGTGAATGTCAAGGTCGCAGGACAAGGCTCAGACAATGTCTCCGACACTTCGCCCCGAAGTGTCGACTCGGTCCCCAACTGGTCATTTGTTTCAGACATGCTGCAATCAGAGTTGGTGGATTATTCAGATGACTTAGACGACAATGAAAAGGATGATCTAAACACCAAATACAAGATAGTTGTCCAATCTAGAATGCACAAGGTAGTAGCCAGACCGCGGTTTCTCCCATACTATGACATGATCCGATGGGCGTTGTATCACGTGGATATACCCACCAGGACTATCATGAATGGGCAGTGAGTCATGGTCGGGACTTTTAGACAAGAACATATACAAACCATGTATAAGCTCCCGACGATGTCTGAGTACACATATGGCGCTGAGTTCCTGGAGGAATTCAAGGAGAAAGAGTGCACCTAGTATGATAAAACCATGGCAGGTTTGATAAAAGATTGGGTTTCGCGTACCGCGAAATTCAGAGCAAATGACCAGGGCGTTTATTCAATCACTTCGTTGGAGCTACATTATAAATATGTGGCTATGATGACATGTCAGCTTTTTGGGAGAGAGGACACATCACATTTTTTCATTGCTTGGGTGCCTTTGATGTTTCGGGTAACAGAAGGTTGATCGTTTAATTGGGAAAAGATACTCTCGGATAGTTTGGCCAACCGAGTCACAGAGTATCGAGAGCAGAAGGAAAGTGGGAGGCCGTCCTCATTTTTCATGGCTGCATATATCATGGACGCGATATGTTCCATGACACCATTTCCATTGATGAGCTGGGCTTGGACTCTGACTGAAGCCAGACCCATACATATGTATCAAGAAAAGCTATGGGAAAATAAAGCGGAGAAGTAATCATACAAAATTTTCAACTGGGTGATGGTGCCCCTACACATCGCCATTTTTGGTCACCCACCACCTCGTATCTCGGACAATATTGCTACAAATCTGAGTGGCATAGCAGACTGGTACGTGGAGGCAGATTTATCATACTTCAGAGTGTTCGGGGCTGCCGTTCCCTCGCTCGCGCTACCATTGTTCATCCCCGATAAGATGACTTGTCGCGAGGTTGCCCGGTAGACAGTAATTGGTGGGGTGAGTAAAGAATTAAAAGGGTACTCCAAGAAGGTATGGCCGTCTTTTCCCATTCGGCTGAATTCCTATTCTTTGTTAGATTTCGGGCATGCCAAAGATGAGGCTGCAGCCCTGGAGGACCTGAAGTTGGTCTCCATCGAGTATAAGAAACATGATCCACAGAGGGTTGTAAGCAACCATTTAGAAAATTGTGGGCTCAAGAGATTCAAGCATGAGAATTCTCCTTCGGATGACATCTTACGAGGGGCGAGGTATTATGAAGAAGTTCTAGCCCAGATCAAATCCTTGGCACCCGAAGACACAACCGCTGTATTGAGATTCCAGAAAAATAGACGAATCTGTCTCCCCGTTGTGTTGGGAGGTTCGGGTGTTTCCGAGGCACAACAAAAGGACGCGGAAGGCTCCAAAAATGCTACTCCAGACTCGGGAAAACAACAGGACAAGGAGGAACCAACGAAGAAGCCCGAAGCAGAGGCTCAGACTCTGGACCCGCCAAAGAAACAGAATCCGGAGGCTGAAGTAAAAACTCCGGACCCGCCAAGGAAACAAAAGCCGGAGACTAAAAAAAATACTCTAGTGCCGCTAAAGAAGCAGAATCCTGTCGACACTCCGAGAGAGTCGACAAAATAAATCGGAGAACCCATCACCTCGGTCACACCATTGCAGTCGGCACAGGGAAATGTCAGCGAGGGATGGATATTTAACGAAGAACTGAGGCCCATAAGAGTAGAGGAACTCCCTCCAAATGAGTTCTTCTTTGATAAAAAGAGGAAATTTGTGGTGAAAAGGGAATTCTACGAGGAGGGAGAGAATATTGCTAAGAAGTTCAAAGTTATGACCGATGGGAAAAATAAAAAGAATGAGCAATTCGCCACGGAGATCATAGGGATGCTGGGAGCATATGCATTGGCTAATCAATTCTCAGTCGGGATTTTAAAAAACCAACTCAAAAGAAAGAATCGCCTAATCAGGACTCTCAAGGCCAGATTAGCCTCGACCACTGAAAATGCTAGAGGTCAAGTGAGCGTGGAGATAGAGCAGGCCCGATTGGCTGACAAAAATGAAATAGAGGTACTCAAAACCAAGCTGGAGCAAGCACATTTAGTGGTCCGAGACGGTCGGATACAGGCGGGTCAACAGAGGATTATGATTGAAGAGCTGCAGGCTCGGGCGACGATCTCCAAAAGCAGAATGATCGACATCGAGAGATTTAAATCCTAAGCGATCGAGATTCGGAACATAATCTCTTCTGCACAACATAATTTGCTCGCCAAAGTGGGAGCAATCCGAGAGAATTGTTTGTTGATGAATCAACTTTCCGAGAACCTGACTGTCAGAGAAAGAGATGCAGAAGCAGCTCAGGTCGCCTTCCAGGAGGCGGTGATAGCCACGAATAACAGAGTTTCGGCAGGTCCTCCCGGGCTCACCATACCAGAACAAACCAGAGGTAATATTCTACTGAAGGATTGGGAGCACAACATTACCCTGGGTAAGGAGCAAGCCCAAAAGGTAACCAATTCATTAGAAGAATCCTTCAATTCTATAGACGGTGAGCTGTTGGGTATGGATAGTGGAGGCGACACAGAAACATTGATACAAATGAATGTGGAACAGATCTCGCTTGATCTAAAAGAGAAGGATGAGAGAGATTCAGCCGATATCTCTCAGATAGATATGGTGGACATGGCCCGAGTTGATAAGCACATGATCCAGCCCAGCGCGCAACTAAGTGCCCTCGACATCATCGATGCACAAATGGGAGACAAGCTACAATAGTTAGCCCGTGAATGTTTCTTCGTAGAGGCCAGCTGTTAAGCAGAGCCTTCACGGCTCGTATCTCAGCTTGTGGAAAGATGTATCGCTTGCACCTAGTCTGCGTGAAGATGAGCACCTGGCACTAAGTGAAGACAGAGTTGGGGAAATGGAGCGATTGCTCTCCCTTCTGTCATAACCGAAATTTTGCGACTATTGAGATTCTACCGGCTTTGTAAAAATTGTATAAATATACCCCAGAGATAAATAAACAATGCTGGACCCTTTTTGAGTTTTTTTAAGAGAATTTGTGCATTGAGATTTAATACAAGAGGATCCGATATTCTCAATTTCGTCACTTCTGTATCACAAGTTTGCTTCCTTGTATCTCATTTTTACATTTCAATTCGTTTTCATAATTGATGTGCTTCGTTGTAATTTAGTACGACCACTACTATAATGAATGAATTTGGGTTTTCTGTAATTGTTTATTGCCTTTCCTCTGCACCAGCTATCAGCTGTGTAAGACCAATCTGTAGTTTCAGAATTCTACATATATTCTTTGTTACATTGGTTATTTTCTTACATATTCTCCTCCCCCGTTTATGTCGTGAGTTTTCCACTGGTTGGAACTTTACTTTGTAAATGGATCAATGTTTTTCTCTCATCTCACCCCTTTTATAAAAATATGATACAGTTATGGGAACGAGCCTTAGATTTGCATCAATACGTTATTTCTGCAACTGTAAGTTCTCTTTTACAAGATCAAACTGAGACAACACTTATCTTTCTTAAAAAAGTCTTTTATATCTTTATTGTTCCCCCATGACAGTCCCAACACTATCCTTACTACAACAACTAACCGGGTCGAACTTGAACAATCATGGGCATCCATTGAACGAGATATAAATATTCAGAAACAGTTTGAAGCCAGACAACCCCAACGAAGAAATCTCCCTTAGTTTCTTTCTCCGAAGGTTGACTCCCTCCCTTCTCCCTATCCTAACCACTTTTGGATGCCTCAACACTGTACTTTTGAGCCTTAAGTACAGACTCAGGAACAACATCTTTCTGGCACTGTTGCCGGGGATCAAAGTTACGAAATCTTTTCCCTGGGAAAACGACAAATTGTTTTTCATTGAAAGTATTACCCTTTGATAGTGAAAAAAGAGTACACACATTTTAAGGTTTTTTATCTTTCACTTGGCGACTCCACAAAAAATAAACTGGCATTCGGTCGAAGGAATACCAGACAAAACCCGGATGGTGAGTAGTTCACGCCAGTTACTGATCCCGAAAAAATTCTAAGAGCGAGAGGCTCCTTTAAGCCAACCGCTGCAGTTTGCCAACTTGAAATCCCATCACTGAAGACCGAGAATCCTTCCAAACTCTCAACCTTGCTCAATCATTGTTTCGATGCTAAACATTCAATGCCTATCCGCTCTGAAGTTAGGAGTGAAATTCATCCAACAGTCCCCTTGATACAGAGGGGAAAGGGCTCTCTTGAAGGTTCGTAGGTTTTTGAAACTCCATCTTATCTTCAGTTAAATTTCCCGACTTCTCCAAATCCTGAAGAGTGTATTACACACTTGTTTCTCACACCAGTCAGTTTTCCTGACTCCGTCTCTTGTAAGTCCAAGGATCCAACTCCTTGCGTTCCTTATCGTTCCTCCTCAGAGTCTCCTCTTAGCAAAGAAAATAAAGTTTCCCTTTCATTTTTTGAAAATCCCCTTTATAACTTTCCACAAACAACGATGGCAGCTGTTGGAGGAGGAGGTGGAGGGTTTATGGGAGGAGGTGGAGGGTTTATCAGAGGAGGAGGGGGAGGAGTCCCTCTAGGAGGAGGTGGAGGTCAAGGCCCCCCTCTAGGCGAAGGTGGAGGTCAAGGCCCTCCCCTAGGCGGAGGTGGAGGTCAAGGTCCCCCTCCCAGAGTTTTCACGAAAGTCACAACCAGATACACCCCATTAGTATTGCCCGTCCCCCTACACAATCTTCCAGAAAATTACATAAAAAACTTACCGAAATTCATCGGGGAGGGGGATCTGACTATGGCCGAGCATATAAATTTTTTCGACCAATTCACAAATATCTTCGGTATCGAGCATGAGGATGTATATTTGAGACTCCTTGTCCAAACCTTTGAAGGTCAGGTCCAAACTTGGTTTCAGAGCATACCCGCAGCCTCTATCCTGTCATATGATGCCTTGGAAGATGCTTTCCTTAGACAATGGGGAGAGCGGAAAGACCATATTTATTATCTAACCGAATTTGGGTCTTTGAAGAAAAGGAACTCAGAAATAGTCTTGGAATTCATCCATAGATTCAATAAACTGTACAATAAAATCCCAAGTGAAGTCAAACCTTCTCAACTCACGGCCAAAGTGACTTTCACCGGAGCTTTTGAGCCAGATTTCGCACTCCTTCTGCGAGAACGAAGGGTAGCCACCTTAGACCATATGCAGGATGATGCAGTAGAAATAGAATCTAATATGATGGCTTCAGGTAAACTTAAGGCTAGAGTAGAGACTGGAAACTGAGAGACCAGGTGCTTTAGAGAACAAGCTGGCCCTTCATGGTCCAATAGATCCTCAGATGATAGGGTGGATGATATGGCTAGAGTGATTAAAGAGTTGTCGAATAAAGTAGCCCGAATGGAACTCGAACAGGCCAAGGCTGACTCTTTTCCCAAAAAAGAGATCAGGAGAAATCAAAACCCTCCTAATCAACAAAGACAAATAAAAAATGAGGATCAAAGGATACAGGCTCCTTTAAAGACTGAAAATTTTATAGGAGCAAACGATTTTCAAGACTACGAAGATTCAGATAATGATGTCACGAACTTTGGTGATGACTGTAGTCAACCATATCTGACTCGCGAAGACTATGAAAAGTCCTTACACACTCTAGAGAAGTCAAATGAGAGTGAGGAGGGTGATCACACCGATATTTGTGACTCTAAATCAGAAACTGAGGTAATGATGGCTGATTTCCAGCCAAAGTACAATCTAAGGTCTAAAAATAAGCCCACCTCCGTGACTCAACCCAAAAAGATCCTTCAAAGAGGCCAAACTTATGAGCCTCCTTCAGACGAGATCCCACTACCAAACAACAAAACCAGGAGAGTAGGCACTCAAGAGTCCGAGGCGGAAAAAGTTGGAACTCAAACTCAGGAAACCGCACCTGTAAATAATGCTACGTCTTCAACTAGGATCATGAATGATAAATCTGTCCAGACAAATAATTCAGGAAGAAATTTTTTGGAAGTCTCCACCGAAGAAACAGACAAGATGAGCGGAGCTTTTAATTTTGAAAATGAGTTAAACAAAATTAAGATACCTATCCCTTTGGTGGAATTAGCGAAAAACCCCGTTTATCGCAAACAAATTACCAAAACGATAGGTGTCTCTGAGCTAGAAAGCCAGTCCGATGTTATAAACTTGGAAGATGATAGACCAAACATCACTTTTGGTCCCCATTTTGAAGGGTCTAAAGACAACATCGATCCTTTTTATATCACCCTAAACATACATGACCAGTTGCTGCATAATTGTATGTTAGACTCCGGAGCTTCTCATAATGTTATGCCCAGAATTATAATGGAGAAGCTAGGTCTCCAGATCACAAGACCTTATGAAAATCTGTACTCCTTTGATTCTAGGAAGGTTAAATGCATGGGAATGATAAAGGATCTGGTGGTTACCCTGGCGCAGGTCCCTGTTAAGAGTATCCTAATGGACGTGGTTATCGTCGATATCCCCCCTAAGTATGGTATGCTGTTATCTAGGTCATGGGGAGCCAAATTGGGGGGTTCTCTTCAGTTAGACATGACTTATTCCATGATCCCTGTGTTCGGTGGTCAGTTTACTCATTTGTACAGGGAAACAAGATTAGCATATACGGTCAGTGATCCTCAAAACCCGCATAACTTCCTTATTTACATTGCAGACCAAGATTTGGGAAATTGCATCCTGTCTTTTGATGATGGTCTTGACGGTTGCCTGGAGGAAATCGATACAAAACAAGAAGAGGCGAACCTCATAACAGAAGAGCTGTGTAGTACTGGCATTTGGAAGATGTATTTTGACGGTGCTTCGTCTACTGAAGGGGCAGGCGCTGGAGTGCTTTTGGTGGCACCTGAAGGGAAGTTCATTGTTCCTTTCTCTTACCATTTATAGTGGGACATAGATTACACTAATAACGTGTGTGAGTATGAGACATTGATCTTAGGATTAGAAGCTGCCAAAAAGCTAAATATAAAAAACTTGGAGGTGTATGGTGATGCTGAATTAATAGTAAAACAAGTGAATCAACAGTACCTAGCCAGGCATCCCAGACTAAGAGCATATAGAAATTGTACTTGGGATCTCATGGAATTTTTTTTCTCATCTGTGAATATCCATTTTATCCCTCGCGCAAAAAATTTGCATGCTGATGCATTGGCAAAGGCAGCTTCAACCTTCTCTCCTCCCACGACCTTCAAACTGAAATATCACATTGAAATCAGGTACAAACCCTCCATACCTGATAATATCCGACACTGGCAAGTCTTTGAAGATGACGAACAAATTAAGAAATTCCTTATAGCAGTAGGTGAATTCTCTGAAACTCATGCTGATCAAGAGAATCAGAACGACTCAATGTGGATCATGCAAGAAGGAGAGGAACCTGAAATCTTCCGAGAAAAAATTGTAGATCATCGTATGCTGGTCCTTAAAAGAAATCAAATCTCCAAAGGATTGATTCCTTTGGAAAGACTTTTTGATCAGAACGATGTACCTGTAAAGTCCACTTTGCAACCCCAACCAGAAGAAGTGGAGGACTGTGATTTAGGAACTGAAAAGGAACCCCAGATGGTAAAGATATCGAAGTTCCTCCCTCCCAAAGTGAAAGATAAGTATAAAGACTTACTTAGACAATACAAAGATGTTTTTTCCTGGTCCTATGATGAATTGAAAATGTACGACACTTCCATTATTGATCACAAGATACCCTTGAAGCTTGGGGTCAAATCGTTTAGGCAAAAGCTTAGGCAAATTAACCCCATTCTGTTACCCGTGATAGAAAAAGAAGTTAAAAAACTCTTGGACGCAAAAATAATCGTGCCTCTGAGATACTCGGACTGGGTAGCTAACCTAGTCCCAGTCAGGAAAAAGAACGGGGAAATCTGACTCTGTGTGGATTTCCGAAACTTAAAAAAGTTGTCTCTCAAAGATAATTACCCGCTTCCCAAGATGGACCATGTTTTGGAAAAGGTTGTTGGAGCTAATCGAATGTCTATGATAGATGGTTTCTCTGGTTATAATCAGATCGCTATGAATGAACTAGACAGGGAAAAAACTGCTTTCACCACACCCTGGGGTACTTTCATGTATGACAAAATGCCTTTTGGTTTGATGAATGCAGGGGCCACTTTCTAGCGAGCTATGGACATCGCTTTCATGGGAGAAAGAGACAAGTTCATAGTCATTTACCTTGATGATCTGACAGTTTTTTCTAAAATTGACGAAGAACATTTGATGCATCTAAGACAGACGTTCAAAAAGTGCCGTAGGTTTGGTCCATCCCTGAATCCAAAGAAATCACATTTCGCTATGCGGGAAGGTAAGCTTCTGGGCCATGTCATATCTAAGGAGGGAATCAGGATTGATCCTAAGAGGATTGAAGTGATAGATACTATCGCTATCCCTAGAAATATAAAAGAAATTCAATCATTCTTAGGAAAGATAAATTTTCTACGAAGGTTCATTCCCAATTTCGCCGAGATTGTCAAACCGATTATAGGAATGTTGAAGAAGGATAGCGGGGTAAACTGGACCACCGAGGCCAGGGCGTTGTTCATGCATATTAAAAAAGTCATAAGCAAAGCACCTGTGTTGGTAAGTCTGGATTATCTGAAATATTTTCTCATCTTCTCTTTTGCTTCCAAACGTACCATCGCCGCGATACTCTTGCAGAAAAATGAAGAGGGGTTCGAGCAGCCGATAGCGTTTTTTAGTAAAAGCCTCAGAGATGCAGAACTGAAATATGACATAATGGAAAAACAAGCATACACAATGGTAAAAGCATTGAAATCATTTAGGACCTATGTGCTACATTAAAAAATAATCGCGTATGTGCCCACCAGTTCTGTAAAAGACATATTGCTACAGTCGGACAGTGACGGAAAACGAGGGCGATGGCTTGCCAAAATACAAGAATTCGATCTGGAAGTCAAGCTGACTAAATTGATAAAGGGGCAGGGTCTGGCCAAACTCTTAGCTGAGTCGAATGTTAGAGCTCTTGATATTAATTGCCTCCAAGAAGAAGATGGAGACACACACCTGCACGAGCCGGATGACCAGATAGATCCAAGCAAAATCGAGGAAAAGTTCATATTGTCAGACTGGTATAAAGACATAGTGTTCTACTTGTTAAACCTGAAATGCCCAGATGGGCTATCACCAGCCAAATGTAGAACTTTAAAACTCCATGCTGTAAAATATTGCATCGCCGAAAACCAGCTATACTGGAAGGATCCACTCGGGTTCCTGCTAGTCTGTTTGATTGAGTCGGAAACCCCACGGGTTATAGAGGAATTTCATGAAGGAGTCTGTGGAGGACACCATGCATGGAGAGCCACAACCTACAAGATCTTGAGGGCTGGATACTATTGGTCGAAACTATTTTCAGACGTCAATGCCAAAGTACGTGCATGCAACCCTTGTCAAATATTCGTTGGTAAACATAAACTCCCTGCACTGCCACTCTTTCCAGTCAAAGCCGAAGCTCCATTTCAACAATGGGGTCTAGAATTCATAGGGGAAATTAATCCTCATTCCAGTGCTCAACATAGGTGGATCCTAACAGCTACGGATTATTTTACCAAGTGGGTGGAAGCCATTCCAACCAAAAGGGCAACAGACTCCGTGGTGATTGATTTCTTGGAGGATAACATCTTGTCAAGATTCAGGTGTCCCCGAAAGATAGTCACCGATAACGCCCAGGCTTTCAAATCTATGGCTATTATCATCTTATGCCAGAAGTATAATATCGTTCTCGTCCATTCTACTACATATTACCCCCAGGGGAATGGATTGGTCGAATCATCTAACAAGAGCCTGGTGAACATAATCAAGAAAGTACTAGGTGAAAATAAAAGGTCTTGGCATGTGCACTTGAAATATGCATTATGGGCGAACCGCATCAACACTAAAAGGTCTATCGGCATTTCGTCGTTTCAAATGGTCTATGGGACAGAGGCGGTACTACCTATAAACCTAGCGCTTCCAGTGATGAAGCTATGGCAGGATCAAAATGAAGAATATAATCATGTAACCAGGAGAATTAACCAGCTGATCGAGGTTCAACAGCATAGGGTTGAGGTCAATGAAAAAATGCAGAAGTACCAGGATGACATGAAAGCATTGTTCGATCTCAAGGCAAAGGACCAGGAATTCCTTCCAGGTGACTTAGTACTAAGATGGGATGCAAGGAAAGAGGAAGCCGCGAAGCATGGTAAATTTGACCACCTCTGGTATGGACCATTCAGGGTCTCGGCTCTAGAAGGAAAAAATTCCTTTCTGCTAGAAAACATCGATGGAGAAGTCCTCAACGCCCCTGTCAATGGGCGATATCTGAAACATTACATGACATTACAGTTGCCATTAAAAAAAAAAAAAAAATAATTTTTTTTTTTTTTTTTTTTTTGTGTATATACATGCATTTTTATTTAAAACATTACCCTTTTGACTTTCTGTTTCTTCTGTTCATAGTTTTTTGACATATTCCTAATAAAGTTAGTGTTTGATTTTTAAAGGATTCAATAGCTTGCAGAGATCGCAGGAAGGGTAATTCGCAAGGCAGTGTCAGGAATAAATCGGCATGAAATAGGTGATACCTAACATTAGCCTCATAATGCACAAGGATAGTGAAAAGAAAAAGTAAAGGTGAGCTTTCTCAATACATATGTTATGAAAGACTGTTAAAAGTAAACCAAGGTAACGTCATTCAAAATACAATATCGGCTAAGGTATTAGATAACAGGATTATTGCTTGGCTTGATACCCTTTGATTTAAAATAATTTGAATGATACACTAAATCTAAAAACAGTCAGTCAAAAAATAACTGCCCCCAAAGATATCTACAAGAGCCAGCCTCGAACTGTTTGGATCTTCTGTATTTTCGATCGATGAATCACCACCTTGTATCCTGCCTAATTTCGGGTCTAACGTTTGACAAACTGCCATCTTTTCATTTCATTACGAAGGAATAAAAGTTTTCGTTCAAGCCTTTTGAGTCTCAAAACAGATTGTGGAAAGAAAGTGGGTCTCCACAACTACTTGATCCCCTGCTAAGCGAAGGAACGTTTAGAGCGATCCTAACTTTCCTAGGTTTTTCAATAAGATCGGAAGAATCAGAGCTTGCTCAAACATGATGCCCGTTAAAAATTTATTCTCCCTGCCTCCCTAAGAATGAAGGTGTTGTGAAGGTCAAGGAAATATTGGTACCAAGTAATCAAAGTGAGTTGACAGACCTTTGATGCAAAATATTACACAGATATCATCCCTGATACAAACTGATTGCCCCCATCTTCGTGCTCAAAAAATAAAATTATAAGACAGGTGGTGAAAGAAAATTCAGAAATGATTGCCCCCACCTAGTCTAGGAAGACGATGAAAGGAAATTCATAAATGATTGCCCTCGTCTTAGCATTTAAATGCATAAATATTTTCCGAAGTGGTGAAAGGAAATTTGGTAAAAGGGGCCAGATAACTTCACCGGGGTACTGAACAGGCTCGGTGGCAATGAAGCAATGTCTGAGATATCTGTAAGGCTGTTATACATGAATATCATTATACTTTGGTGGCCAATGCTTTCTAAAAACCTGATCCACATCCTAAATTCGGACGAGAATTCTTGATTAAAAATATATATAATCTCATCCTTTTGATGCAAGTCGAGAGTCACAAGATCTGTTGAGTCTCCTAGGGTCGTTTCGACTGTCTTAAAACATACCCAAAGTTAGTGGTGGGAAAGGGAAAATTGTGAAAGGGACTACAGCTGTGCTTGAAAAGAATGTCTGATTTTGAAAAATCTTCTCAAGGTTAAGAACATAATTTTTTCCCCTTCGATTCTCCTTGCTGGGAACTTTTCTATCAAATTGAGCTTTTGACTCCATTAACCCAATATTGGCACGTGGTCTACTATTCTTCCCGCCTCACAGGAAGGCGGGATCCCTAGTTGGAGCCTATGTTGAAGCCGCCCTTGTTTTTGGCCTGTCACAATTTTTAATTTGATGCTTGAAGTCTAAAGTTGGTTTTCTTTTGCCGTCCGAGAAGATGAGACCTATGAAAGTTGGTCGCGGGAGCAACGACATTTTTTTTTACTCTCGAAATAAGCCCTACCTTTCATGGAAGTTTTCCCTCTTTTTTTTGGTTCTGTTTCGGGATCTCGCGGGTCGGATACCGTAATTCATAAATTCATACGTCCCGAGTCACGAAACGGTGAGGTCGTTTTATATTTTCACTCTAAGCAATAACCAGGGTAAAGTCTTTTAACTCATGATTAGACGTCGTCGGAGTTTCGCGCCTCGACGTCTGTCGAATCAAAATTTTTATTTTTACAACCCCGAGAGCCGAGAACGCGAGGCCTTTTCTGGATGACCCTTGGCAAGGGTTAGAGGCAAAAAGGATAACCGTGGTTGAGTTTTTTCTCATTTCTTCGCCACTCGGCATTATCTTTTTCGAAATTTCCAGCTTCTAAACCCCGACTCACGAAGTCACGAGGTAATTATAACATGATTAATTAATCGCCTAATCCAAGATTTTCTTCCCCTTAATTGAGTCTTAACTATCACCATCTCGCGGTTTCGCGACTCAGCATATTAGTCTCCTAGAAATTTGTCTTCAAAGTTCTGAGTTGCGATGTGGCGAATAAAATGATTATAAAATTAATTATGCCACAAATCGCGATTACTGTTAATTAAGCCAAAGTCGGTCCTCGCGATCTCACGAGTTGGAGACTCAAGGTGTTAAAAGGAAATCCACGAGGTGACGAACAACGAGAAGTTGATTAATGTTGGTAAGATTTGGTTGATCAAGCTAAAACAAGATATATCCCACACCTCGAGGCTTGCACATTTCCCGAGGTATCCATTTCTCTCCATACTTCGACTGACTGTCAAACCGCCAAAAATTTATGACATTTATGAAGATATAGGGTAAATCTACGCATATAAGATCGGATTTTTACGCAATAAATTTATTTCTAATTACGATTTGACAGGCTTATTTTGAAAAGTATCGAGTTTTCAAATATATATAAGAGTTTCATTTCATTCTAACGAACGCATTTTCATAAGCACGTAGAGCTCATCACTTCTGAGTAAACTAATTTCTGCATGTATACGCAGTTTTACCGCAGAAGAGCGAAAACACAAGCTTCAGCTATGGCTCCATGGAAAGCAGCGAAGGCGAATGTGGAGGTTGCAGGACAAGGCTCAGACAATGTCTCCGACACTTCGCCCTGAAGTGTCGACTCGGTCCCCAACTGGTCATTTGTTTTAGACATGCTGCAATCGGAGTTGGTGGATTATTCAGACGACTCAGATGGTAATGAAAAGGATGATCTAAACACCAAATACAAGATAGTTGTCCAATCTGGAATGCACAAGGTAGCAACCAGACCGCGGTTTCTCCCATACTATGACATGATCCGATGGGCATTGGATCACGTGGATATACCCACCAGGACTATCATGAACGGGCAGAGAGTCACGGTCGGGACTTTTAGGCCAGAACATGTACAAACCATGTATAAGCTCCCGACGACGTATGAGTACACATATGGTGCTGAGTTCCTGGAGGAATTCAAGGAGAAAGAGTGCAGCCAGTATGATAAAACCATGCCAGGTTTGATAAAAGATTGGGTTTCGTGTACCGCGAAATTCAGAGCAAATGACCAGGGTGTTTATTCAATCGCTTCGTTGGAGCCACATTATAAATATGTGGCTATGATGACATGTTGGCTTTTTGGGAGAGAGGACACATCACATTTTTTCATTGCGTGGGTGCCTCTGATGTTTCGGGTAGCAGAAGGTTGCTCGTTTAATTGGGCAAAGATACTCTCGGACAGTTTGGCCAACCGAGTCACAGTGTATCGAAAGTAGAAGGAAAGTGGGAGGCCGTCTTCATTTTTCATGTCTGCATATATCATGGACGCGATATGTTCCATGACACCATTTCCATTGATGAGCTAGGCTTGGACTCCGGCTGAAGCCAGACCCATACATATGTATCATGAAAAGCTATGGGAAAATAAAGCGGAGAAGTTCACATACGAAATTTTCAACTGGGTGATGGTGCCCCTGCACATCGCCATTTTTGGTCACCCACCACCTCGTATCTCGGACAACATTGCTGCAAATTTGAGTGGCATAGCAGACTGGTACGTGGAGGTAGAGTTATCGTACTTTAGAGTGTTCGGGGTTGCCATTCCCCCACTCGCGCTACCATTGTTCATCCCCAACAAGCTGGCTTGTTGCGAGGTCGCCCGACAGACAGTAACTGGTGGGGTGAGTAAAGAATTAAAAGGGTACTCCAAGAAGGTATGGCCGTCTTTTCCCATTCGACTGAATTCCTATTCTTTGTTAGATTTTGGGCATGCCAAATCCAAGGCTGAAGCCCAGGAGGACCTGAAGTTGGTCTCCATCGAGTATAAGAAATTTGATCCACAGAGGGTTGTAAGCAACCATTTAGCAAATTGTGGGCTCAAGAGATTCAAGCATGAGAATTCTCCTTCGGATGACATCTTCCGAGGGGCGAGGTCTTATGAAGAAGTTCTAGCTTGGATCAAATCCTTGGCACCCGAAGACACAACCGCTGTATTGAGATTCCATAAAAATAGACGAAGCTGTCTGCTCGCTGTGTTGGGAGGTTCGGGTGTTTTCGAGGTACAACAGAAGGACGCGAAAGGCTCCAAAAATGCTACTCTAGACTCAAGAAAACATCAAGACAAGGAGGAACCAATGAAGAAGCCCGAAGCAGAGGCTCAGACTTTGGACCCACCAAAGAAACAGAATCCGGAGGCTGAAGTAAAAACTCTGGACCCGCCAAGGAAACAGAAGCCGGAGACTAAAACAAAGACTCTAGTGCCACCAAAGAAGCAGAATCCTGTCGACACTTCAAGAGAGTTGACAAAACAAATCAGAGAACCCATCACCTCGGTCACACCATTGCAGTCGGCACAGGGAAATGTCAGCGAGGGATATATATTTAACGAAGAACTGAGGCCCATAAGAGTAGAGTAACTCCCTCCAAATGAGTTCTTCTTTGATAAAAAGAGGAAAGCGGTGGTGAAAAGGTAATTCTACCAGGAGGGAGAGTCGACTGCTAAGAAGTTCAAAGTTATGACCGACTGGAAAAATAAAAAGAATGAGCAATTCACCACGGAGATCGCAGGGACGCTGGGAGCATATGCATCGGTTAATCAATTCTCGGTTGGGATTTTAAAAAACCAGCTCAAAAGAAAGAATCGCCTAATCAGGACTCTCGAGGCCAAATTAGCCTCGACCACTGAAAATGCTAGAGGCCAAGTGAGCGTGGAGATAGAGCAGGCCCGATTGGCTGACAAAAATGAAATAGAGGTACTCAAAACCAAGCTGTAGCAAGCACATCTAGTGGTCCGAGATGGTTGGATACAAGCGGGTCAACAGAGGATTATGATTGAAGAGATGCAGGCTTGGGCGGCGATCACCGAAAGTAGAATGATCAATGTCGAGAGATTTAAATTCTGAGCGATCGAGATTCAGAACAAAATCTCTTCTGCACAACATAATTTGCTCGCCAAAGTGGGAGCAATCCGAGAGAATTATTTGTTGATGAATCAGGTTTCCAAGAATCTGACTGTCAGAGAAAGAGATGCAGAAGCGGCTCGGGTTGCCTTCTAAGAGGTGGTGATAGCCATGAATAACAGAGTTTCGGTAGGTCCTCCCGGGCTCACCATCCCAAAACAAACCAGAGGTAATATTCTGCTGAAGGATTGGGAGCACAACATTACCTTGGGCAAGGAGCAAGCCCAAAAGGTAACCAATTCATTAGAAGAAGCCTCCAATTCTATAGACGGCGAGCTGTTGGGTATGGATAGTGGAGGCGACGCAGAAACATTGATACAAATGAATGTGGAACAGATCTCACTTGATCTGAAAGAGAAGGATGAGAGAGATTCGACCGATATCTCTCAGATAGATATGGTGGACATGGCCCGAGTTGATAAGCACATGATCCAGCCCAGTGCGCAACTAAGTTCCCTCGACATCATTGATGCACAAATGGGAGACACGCTATAGCAGTTATCCCGTGAATGTTTCTTCACAGAGGCTAGCTATCAAGTAGAGCCTTCACGGCTCGTATCTCAGCTTGTGGAAAGATGTATCACCTGCATCGAGTCTATGCGAAGATGAGAACCTAGCACTAAGTGAAGACAGAGTTGGAAAAATGGAGCGATTGCTCTCCCTTCTGTCATAACTGAAATTTTGCGACTATTGAGATTCTACCGGCTTTGTAAAATTTGTATAAATATACCCCAGAGGGAAATAGACAAGGATGGACCCTTTTTGAGTTTTTGTAAGAGAATTTGTGCATTAAGATTTAATACAAGCGAATCTGAGATTCTCAATTCCCTCACTTCTGTATCACAAGTTTGCTTCCTTGTATCTCATTTTTACATTTCAATTCATTTTCATAATTGATGTGCTTCATTGTAATTTAGTACGACCACTACTATAACGAATGAATTTGGGTTTTCTGTAATTTTTTATTGCCTTTCCTCTGCACCAGCTATCAGCTGTGTAAGACCAATCTGCAGTTTCAGAATTCTACATATATTCTTTGTTACATTGGTTATTTTCTTACATATTCTCCTCCCCCATTTATGTCGTGTGTTTTCCACTGGTTGGAAATTTACTTTGTAAATGGCTCAATGTTTTTCTCTCATCTCACCCCTTTTATAAAAATATGATACAGTTACAGGAACGAGCCTTAGATTTGCATCAATACGTTATTTCTACAACTGTAAGTTCTCTTTTACAAGATCAAACTGAGACAACACTTAATCTTTCTTAAAAAAGTCTTTTATATATTTACTGTTCCCCCATGATAGTCCCAACACTATCCTTAAAATAGCAACTAACTGGGTCGAACTTGAACAATCATGGGCAGCCATTGAACGAGATATAAATATTCAGGAACAGTTCGAAGCCAGACAACCCCAACGAAGAAATCTCCCTTAGTTTCTTTATCCGAAGGTTGACTCCCTCCCTTCTCCCTATCCTAACCACTTTCGGATGCCTCGACACTGTACTTTTTAGCCTTAAGTACAGACTCAGGAACAACACGCTCAATGAAGCTATTTGCCTTGTTAGCCTCAGACTGGACATGGGCTGAAACTGCCCGACTAGCTGCAAATGGCATGGCTACATCAATGGGACATAGTGGCTGGAATCCCAAGCCCACTTGAAAGGGGCTGTGGCTAGTTGAGCTATGGAGAGCCCAGTTGTAGCTGTGTTGTACATAGGGGAGACTCTCATCCCATGTGCATGGATGCTTTGAGTTGTACATGCGCAAAATGTGTACAATCATCCAGTTGACGACCTCTGTCTGGCCATCAGTTTGCAGATGGAAAGCTGTGGACTTGGTGAGCCTGGTGTCCAGCATCGACCAGAGGCTGGACCAAAATGTACCGAGGAACCTGCTGTCCCGATCTAATATGATAGACTGTGGGATCCCAAAGTGTACCCACACTCGTTCAAAGAAGAGTTTAGCAGTGGCTTCTACTGTGATATTCTTCTTGCAGGCCATCATAATGGACATCTTCGAGAATCGGTTGATGACCACAAAAGCATAGTCATTGCCATGCTTAGTAGAAGGAAGGCCCGACATGTAATCCATAGAGATGGATTGCCAAGGTTGACTGGGGGTAGGAAGTGGAGTATAGAGGCCTTGCTTCTTGATGGTTGGTTTGGAAATGGCACAAGCAATGCAGGACTTGATCTACTTCCCGACATCCTGTCGAAGGTTCGGCCAATAGAAATAATTTTGCAGTACTGCCATGGTTTTCTCGACCCCGAAATGCCTAGCGACCCAACTGTAGTGCGCCTCCCAAATCATCTTGGCACACTCACTTGAAGGAACACAAAGGTGTCCTAGGTGACAAAGCAGGGCATCTTGGAGGTGAAAATTGGGAACTTGCTTACCCTCCAAGAGTGTATTTTATGTGTGGCTGAATTCTGGATCACTTGTGTAGAGAAGTGGCCAATCAGAAGTTTTGTGCCCACAAGAGTTGAGCATAGTGGTTAGCACCACGATAGGTGGTCGACTGAGGCAGTCTGCAACATTATTGGTGCTTCCTTTCTTGTACTTAATGTTCAAATGAAATTGTTGAAGGTATGTGGACCACTTCTGATGGCTATCATTCTGCAACTTCCCTTGTGTCTGTATGAACTGCAGGGGTCGGTGGTCTATGTGGATGACCGTTTCCTTTCCCAAAATGTAATGCTTCCCTTGCCGACAAGCTTTCATAATGGAATACATTTCTTTGTCATAAGTGGGATACTTCTGGACTGTTTCGGAAAGTGTCTCACTGTGATATGCCATTGGATGCCCATGTTGAGTAAGGACTTCCCCAATGGCATAGTCAGAGGCATCTGTCTCGATCTCAAATGGTTGTTGCAAGTCTGGTA
>JZKD02S1694083.1:40551-63921 GCA_000966675.3 Picea glauca | reverse complement strand
ATGCCTTGTAATTGAGAGGCCAAAACAATCAAAAGTGACCTAATGGAATTGCACACCCATGCTTCTATATAGGTCCAAATTTAGTGATCTAAGTTTTGGGGTGAATTTAATAACAATATATATATAAAGTGACCTAATGGAATTGCACACCCATGCTTCTATATAGGTCCATATTTAGTGATCTAAGTTTTGGGGTGAATTTGAAATAAAAAATGACTTCTACCTTGATCCAAGATTCAAGAATTTTTGTAAAATGGAGGGTAAAATTGTCTCACTGTAAAATGTACACCTAGGACTCATATGACTTCCAAATTGAGTGAGTCAAATTGTGAAGTTTGTATTTTATCATTTTACATATTTTCACACCTTTATTTGTGTATTTTGAAACAAAAGACCCTTTGTTGTGCATGAAGGATAAAAACTATAACCTCCTAACTCATATTGAGCATGTTTTGATTGGTTTTAATTAGTAGTCAATATTGATAATCTACCACAACTTTGTAACTCTCCACACTCTAACATCAGTATTCTAATCCTCCACCCTCATCCACCATAGGAACCATGTGCATGCTCCAAAACACTACCCATACCCTAAATTAAATCCGTTGACATTAATCTTCATTGGATCGAACCCACCTACCAATAAGGAGATTGTGCATAGGATCAAACCCGTCCTAGGAGAGACTGACCCCCTTGTGCATCCAAGTGGGGATCAACCCCACAATGTCTTAGATATCCAACCCCATTGTTGTTGTAGATAGAGAATGTAGTTCCTATAGTTATTTTTTCATTATTAAATGGTTTATAATGACTTTATTTGAGTTCCATTCACTTCAAGTTTACCCTATCATTCAATCCTAGCTCACATTTGACTTAGCCACATTCATTTGGTAAGATATGGAAATGTATAAAATTTTATAATTCTTTTAGTCTCAAAACAATTATATATTAAGCCTCCAATTTATTCTTGTTTCATTTCATGACTAATCAATAGTGAATTAAATTTGAGCTGACATTCCTTGTCACCCAAACAATTTTTTTGAGTTTAAATGCTACCTAGTTCAGATTTTTAAGCTACATATGTGTTTTTATGGTCGTCTTAGATTCATTATGTTTGGGGTTTGCATGCAATTTTTCTTAGGTGTCCATGCATTATGAAAATTAAATGTGGGAGGGGAAACAAAAAGCATAGCCATGGTTCTGGATTTCGGTTTGATATCGTGTATACCACATCTCTTTGCTATATTTTTTCATGCATAATAGAGAACAAACATGAGTTTAAAATCATTTTTGGGGAAAGAGTATCTTGTCAAAGAAGACAAGTTTCTATTATGTGTGTCACCCACCAGTGGTATACTCTGTTTCATTTTCTCCGTATAAAGACAAATTTGAGGCCCATCTTGGTCCCTTATTCCCTATGCATACTACAAAGTATTATATACTCATGTATTCAAAAGAATTCACAGTTACAAAATATCATATTTGACATAGACCGCACCCTCTGCCTCGACAGAGACCTCTGCGCTGACCTCCTGGTCTTAAGGATCGTTCAAAGTTCACCCCTGATCTGGAGTGGCTCCTTCGATTCTCCCCTGGAATATTTGTTTAAATCTGACCCACAGGTCTTTTTCGGCACCTTACAGCCTTTAGGCCCTGTTACTGTTTTCTTCACGACAGAAGAGCAGAAAAATCGGGTTTCGGGGTTTTCAAACTTCCGATGTCATGACCCTTTGGTTCCCGATCTCCCGATCTCCATTTTTCCGATATGCTATAATCTATGATCAACCTCTGGGCTAGGCTCATGGTCCACACAACCTCCTTTCACGTGACCTCTATCTTACCACCTTTCGGGATTTCGGGGGTTGTGATGTCGAGGTGTATGTGACTCCTTATTCCCCGGATCCCCGATTCCCGATGTGATGTCACTAGGATTCCCTTCCACCGTAAACACAATCAACGGCCATGATCGGTCACTAAAATCAACAGCCCCAGATCTCCCTCGGGGTTTCGCGACTTCAAATGCCAAAGTGCTTTTACCTCTGCTTTCCCTGATCTCTCGAAAGCCAATTCCCTGATATGACTCCTCTTCAGGACTTTCTCCGAAAGTCAAAATTGATGCCACACGTCCTCAAAGATGGACGGTCCTCGCTGCTTCGGGGTTTTCACTGTGGTAATTCCCGATGCCTCGCTATGATGAGGTGACGTCAACAGGGTCCCACACGGAGCTCTCCTCTTTTCAGAAAATCAGGCTTTGTGATTCCTAGTTGCAAGTCCTCCTTGTCTCCCTGACTCGCGAAATGACGATCCCCAACTTCCCTTGGATTTATGACATGCGTCCCAAGTGGATGGACAGTTCAGATAAACCCTCGGGTTTTGCCAATTATATAAACCCAAACCACTTACCTATGTGAGTCCCGATGACCGAAATGTCGATGGGGCTTCCGATCTCGTCCACATGTCCCGACTGATGGACGGTTCCGATCCTTTACGGGGTTTCCAACATGGATTTTCCCCGATCACTTGCTCACAGGACTTCCGATTTCATGAATACCGAAATTCCGATGGCCACACCTCTCGTTGAAACTTTCCTCCTCCCGTTCACGAAGCTTAAACCTCGTGCAACTCCTGGTCAATCCAACGGCTGATGGGTGTCTGTGTGACGATCCAACAGTCCACAATCTCCTGAGCTTGAACTCCAGACATAGTTGTAACCTTATCGCTTCTCTGGCATATCTGACGGCTGGCGGGATTTCGCTAATCCTCCCCGCAGATTCCTGACCGTCGGTTTCTTCCCTGTGATGATTTCTACGTAGGAAACCAAGGAATATTCCCTAGACTTATCCGCTTGTGCTACGAACTTCCAATGCCCCTCAATGGTTTCAAAGGCCTTACTCCTCCTGAGCTTCTCACAACTTCGAACCTCAAAGAGGATCTTTGCACGCACTCCTTGCGGAAACTCTCAGACACTTCCAAGTGCTGAATACCTTCAACTCTGCGCACTCCTGTAGCAGCAATCTCTCAAACCTTACTCAGGTTCGCAACCCTGAGTCTTTACTTAGCCTGCACACTCCTTGCACGACTCCTGTGCCCAATTGCACTTCTGGGGAAACGAGAACAAAAGTAAAACTATCTAAGCTTCAGAGACACAACCCTGAATTCTTTTCGACACACTCCTTGTAGACACTTCCACTGCACTCCTTGCAGGAATTCTTACTCAGATAGAGAAACAATTGAAACTCATTCCCTCTTCCTTTCAGACTTCAATTCAAACATGAAATCATATACACATCATATCAAAGAAAATGCATAACAGGAAGAAAACATGCATAACACAAACCATGAATTTGAACCAATTCTTTCTATTAATTCAAATGTCTGTACATGGGTGTTCTTACATAGCTCTCTGCATGCTCTTGCTCTTCCTTCTCCCTGATAATGATACAATACACAATGAGGGTGTCTATATCCTGTTTCCCTCTTGCGCTCTAAAACTATCTAATCTAGAATTAAATTCTATCTACCTGCATCAACTACTATAAATGCCTCCTACCTACTAAGGACGAGAGCTAAAGGCTCAAGGTCCGATTACAATATACAAGTGCGCTTCATCTTAATGGCTTCATTTAAGATTGTGCAACAACTTCAAGGTGTTTTCAAAATTTGTGCTGGCGCTCGTCCAGCTATTCAATTGTCTCCCGCGCTAGCTCGCTTGATGTGGGAGATGCTCCTGCATCATACTCCCTCGCTTGAAAAATTTCATGGGCTCCTATCCATGAGCTCCTGCACAGTTTGTCCATGCTTTTGTATCTCTGCTTCGGTCTCCCAGCTGGCATCTTCAATTGGATGGTTCTTCCATTTGACAAGATACTCAAGGTATTGCTTTCACCTGGTCCTCTTACTCACTCTGTTGTCTAGTATGCACTCCATCTTTGGCTTATCCACAACTGACATCTGCTTCGTCCACTAGATTACTCGCTGCTCATCTCCAGTGCTTGCTTCTCTAGCTCTATATGGGTACAAATCCGAGATATTGAATATCGGAGAAATTCCGATCCCATCGGGTAATTCAATCTCATAAGCATTCGCCCCAAATTTCTTCAAGACCCTACATGGCCCGATTTTCTTCATCTTCAGCTTATTATATGTTCCTCTCAGGAACCTTTCTTTTCTCAAATGTGCCATAACAAGATCACCAACCTCGAACTGAATTTGTCTTCTGTGCTAATCCACTCTGCGCTTATATTCCTGGCTTGAATTTTGCAATCGCTCCTTCACCCGGTTGTGAAGTTCTCTCATCGCTTCTATGAAATCTTCTGCACTAGCGCTCCTAGTCGTAGTCTGTTATGATTCTCTCAAATCAGAAATTCCTCTCGGCTGCATGCCATAAACAATCTGAAATGGACTCTAGCCTGTGCTCCTGTTCACTGAGTCGTTATACGCAAACTCTGCCTATGGTAATATGTTGTCCCACTGGCTGTGGTGTTATGTTACCAGGCTTCTCAGCAAGTCTCCCAGACTTCTGTTGACCACTTCTGTCTATCCATCCATCTGAGGATGATAAGCTGAACTAAATGACAAGTTAGTTCCTAGCTTCTTCCATAAGGTCCTCCAAAAATTCCCTATGAATTTGGTGTCTCGATCCGAAACTATGCTTCTTGGCAATCCATGAAGTCGAATGACCTCTTTGAAAAACAGGCTCGCAATATGAGTCGCATCAATGGTATTCTGACATGGAATGAAGTGTGCCATCTTAGAAAATCTATCCACCGCCACAAAGATTGAATCAACACCTCTTTGTGTTCTTGGAAACCCCAATATGAAATCCATGCTAATGGCATCCCATGACCTCTCTGGTATGGGCAATGGTTGATAAAACCCCACATTCTGTCTTCTTCCCTTCGAATGCTGGCAAACTCTGCATCTGTCCATGAATCTTTTGACATCTTCTCCCATTCCTGGCAAAAAATATGACTCATTCAACTTTGCGAACGTCTTGTCGTGACCAAAATGTCGTGCCAATCCTCCACTGTGTTTTTCCTTCAGCAAGTTCTCCCTCATGGAGAATTTTTGAATACACAGTTGATTACGTCTAAACAGTAATCCTTCCTGGATCATATAATCTATCCACATGCTCTGTCTCTGAGAATTGGATTCTCAGCTGCTTCATATGCCTATTTAAAATCCTGATCATCAGCGTACATGTCCCTGAGATCATCAAAACCCAACGTTTTGACTTTGAACTCCTGCAACAACAAACACTTTCTGCTCAAAGAATCAACAACTTTGTTAGCAGTACCAGAAATATGTTTTATCACAAAAGTGAAATTTTGCATATACTCAACCCATTTGGCATGTTTCTGATTCAACTTTTCCTATTGAGTCGCAAACTGCAGTGCTTGATTGTCACTGTACAAGACAAACTCTTTGGGTATCAAGTAATGCCTCCATTTCTTCAATGCCTGGATGATAGCATAAAAATCCTTATCATAAGTGGAGTATTTCACTTTCGCTTCATTCATCTTCTCGCTGAAATACTCTATCAACCTGTCTTCCTGACTTAAGACTGCTCCGATTGCAAATCCGCTTGCATCGCATTTCACCTAAAATGTCTTTTGGAAATCCGGCAACACCAAAACTGGTTGTTCCATAATCTTCCTTTTCAACAGATTGAAACTCTTTTCAGCCTCTTCAGTCCAGTGAAAATATTTATGTCTTTTCTTCACTGTATCCATCACCGCTGCACTAATTCCACTGAAGTTCCTGATGAATTTTCGGTAGAAACTAGCCAATCCGTGAAATGTTCTTCGGTGATGGCCAATTCTTGATTACTTCCACCTTATCTGGATCCATCCTCAACTCATTTTCCGAAATAACAAATCCCAAATAAATGAGCTCGGTCTTCATGAATGAGGACTTCTTCATGTTTATCAACAACTTCTCCTACTGTAATTTCTGCATCATTGTAGCCAAATGCTTCAGATGCTCTGCTGTTGTTTTACTGTACACCAGTATGTCATCCAAATACACAATGAAAAATTTCTCGATGAACTCCTTCAGGACTTCGTTCATCAACCTCATGAAGGCAATTGGCACATTTGTCAAGCCAAACGGCATAACAGGCCATTCATACAACCCCTCGTTTGTTTTAAATGTTGTCTTCCATTCGTCACCTTCTCTCATGTGGATTTAGTGATAACTGCTTTTCAAATCAATCTTTGAAAAATACTTTGCTCCACTCAAATAATCCATCAGATCATCCATCCTCGACAATGGAAATCTATACCTGATGGTTATCTTGTTAATCACCCTTGAATCAGTACACATCCTCCAGCCTCCATCTTTCTTCGGACTGAGTACTGTTGGAACAACACATGGACTCAAGCTTTCCCTGACTAATCCTTTGTCCAACAAATCCTGGACTTGCCTCTTAACTTATTCATTCTCCTGCGACGTCAATCTGTACGCGGCTTTATTTGGAAAACTGGATCCTGGTATGAGATCAATATGATGACTCACACTCCTGATCGGTGGCAACGAATGAGGTAATTTGTCCACTACTATATCAGCAAACTCTTCCAGTAGTTCCTGAACCTCCTCTGGTAAATCATCCACTCTGGTGCTAGTTAGAACAATTCTTGGTTTCCTAACCATAATGAATTGTGGTTCCTCCTTCTTCTTGACCTCGGTAAGGAGTTCCTTCCCACTCATGAGAAGTACTGTGTTTCTTACTTCCAGCTTCACCTTCTTATCCTTAATTGGAAGTAACATGTGTGTCCTCCCATTCTTCTCCAGGGTGTAGGTGTTCATTTTCCCATCATGAATCGCATTTCTATCATATTGCCATGATCTACCCAGCAATAGATGACAAACATCCATAGGAATGACATCACATAATATCTTATCATTATATCCTCCTATCTTGAATTCAACTAAACACTGTTTAGTGACATTTACCTGATGTCCCTTTTGTAGCCATGAAACTTTATATGGACTTGGATGTTCAGTCGTCTCCAGCTCCAACTTCTCTACCATCTCTTTAGAAATGAGATTATCCATGCTTCCATTGTCTACGATGACCTTTCATACCCTGTCCTTGGTCTTGCAAGCAGTCCTAAAAAGTCTGGTCCTTTGCACTGAAATCTCCACCTCTTTCTTAGGTGTCAAAAGGACTTTTCACATCATCAACGATCTTCCGCCTTCAGCGTCTTCTGCCTCAACATCCCGCCTCTGCGCCTCGATGATGTGAGATTCTCCAATGTCCTTCTTCTTATCTGGACACTCATAAGACTTGTGCCCATTCTTTCCACATGTGAAGCATGTTATTACTCCACCTTTTCCTCTTCCTCTACCTCTAGTACGAGGAAAAGTGTTGTTGTCAACATAATCTCCTCTCTACTCAGTATGCTGTCTTCTCTGTTCAACATATTGCTGCCCTCGCTGTGAGCTTTCACCTCTCTCAGTTCTAGTTTGAGGTTTCTTCTAGTCCTCCTTGGGCTTCCGATATCTATCCTGGGCAATTGATTTGCCTCTGGGATGACTTCTGCCTCGGCCCCTCTGACTCTTCTTTTGGCTCAGCTTCTCTTCCACTTTTAGAGCCATCTGATAAGCATCTTCCACCGTTTGGATGGTCAACATACTCATCTCATCCTGAATTTCATATCTCAGGCCATTCATATACCTAGCTACTTTTTCATCATTGCTTTCACGATGACCTGCCCTGATGTTCAGTTTGTAGAATTCTTCAGTGTATTCCTTCACTGACATCAGCTTCTGTCTCAGGTTCTGCATTCTCCTGAACAGAGTAATCTGATAATCCCTGGGAATGAATTTTTCTTTCATCTTTGCAATCATCCTGTCCCAACTCTTAATTTTCTGCTTGCCTTGGCAATGCCTATCTGCTTGTAGTTCATCCCACCACAATGCTACATGTCCTTTTAATCTCGTGATGACATGCTTGACCTTCTTGTCCTCTTCAACATCTTCATAGTCAAAGTAGGTTTCTAGAGCTCTAATCCAGTCTAGAAGCTCTTCTACATCCAGATTTCCCTTATAAAATGGAATGTCCATCTTCGCCTTTGCACCCATTCTTGCAACAACTTTAAGCAAGCGTTCATTTGCTGCATATTCTGCTGTGACTTCTTCTTCTCCATGTCCAACATCATCTTCATTTTCAGACTCCCTGATATCTCCTACATCAACTGTGTGTTTTTGTCTTATCTCCACATCCACAAGTCTGGTGCGTATGTTATGCAGATCTCTTTCTACTTCTGGGTTCTGCACCTGTCTACCCCTTCCTCTGGACATCTCCCTTTCCTCCTCTAGATCGGGTGATTGTCTATCCCTTCTCCTTGGAGGCATGGTGAATCTTCCTTATCCTTGCTATAGAAAGCAAAGAAGATTTTCTAAACTCTGATACCAAACTTGACGCAGATCGCACCCTCTGCCTCGACAGAGACTCTGCACTGACCTCCCGGTCTTAAGGATCATTCAAAGTTCACCCCTGAGCCAGAGTGGATCCTTTGATTCTCCCTTGAAATCTTTGATTAAATCTGACCCACAGGTCTTTTTCGGCACCTTACAACCTTTAAGCCTGTTACTGTTTTCTTCACGACAGAAGAACATAAAAATCGGGTTTCGTGGTTTTCAAACTCCCGATGTCATGACCCTTTGGTTCCTGATCTCCCAATCTCCATTTTTTCGATATGCTATAATCTCTGATCAGCCTTTGGGCTAGGCTCGTGGTCCACACGACCTCCTTTGACATGACCTCCATCTTACCACCTTTCGGGATTTTGGGGGTTGTGATGTCGAGGTGTATGTGACTCCTTATTCCCCGGATCCCCGATTCCCGATGTGACGTCACTAGGATGCCCTTCCATCGTAAACACAATCAACGACCGTGATCGGTCACTAAAATCAACGGCTCTAGATCTCCCTCAAGGTTTCGCGACTTCAAATGCCGAAGTTCTTTTACCTTCGCTTTCCCCGATCTCTCGAAAGCCGATTCCCTGATATGACTCCTCTTCGGGACTTTCTCCGAAAGTCAAAATCGATGCCACGCGTCCTCAAATATGGACGATCCTCGCTGCTTCAGGGTTTTCACCATGGTAATTCCTGATGCCTCGCTATGATGAGGTGACGTCAACAGGATCCCACACGGAGCTCTCCTCTTTTCGAAAAATCGAGCTTCGCGATTCCAAGTTGCAAGTCCTCCTTGTCTCCCTGACTCTCGAAATGTCGATCCTCGACTTCCCTTGGATTTTTGACATGCGTCCCAAGTGGATGGATGGTTCATATCAACCCTTGGGTTTCGCCAATTATATAAACCCAAACCACTTACCTATGTGAGTCCCGATGACCGAAATGCCGATGGGGCTTCCGATCTCATCCACGTGTCCCAATTGATGGACAGTTTTGATCCTTTACGGGGTTTCCAACATGGATTTTCCCCGATCACTTGCTCACAGGACTTCCGATTTTGCGAATGCCGAAACTCCAATGGCCATGCCTCTCGTCGGAACTTTCCTCCTCCTTTTCAAAAAGCTTAAACCTCGTGCAACTCCTGGTCAATCCAACGACTGACGGGTGTCTGTGTGACGATCCGACAGTCCACAATATCTTGAGCTTGAACTCTGGATGTAGTTGTAACCTTCTCGCTTCTCTGGCAGATCTGACGGCTGGTGGGATTTTGCTAATCCTCCCCGCAGATTCCTGAACGTCGGTTTCTTCCCTGTGATGATTTCTACGAAGGAAACCAAGGACTCTTCCCTGGACTTATCCGCTTGCGCTACGAACTTCTGATGCCCCTCAATTCTTTCAAAGTCTTTACTCCTCCTGAGCTTCTCACAACTTTGAACCTCAAAGAGGATATTTGCACGCACTCCTTGTGGCAACTCTTAGACACTTCCAAGTGCTGAATACCTTCAAATCTACGCACTCCTGCAGTAGCAGTCTCTCACGCCTTACTCAGGTTCACAACCCTGAGACTTTACTTTGCCTGCGCACTCCTTGCACAGATCCTGTGCCCAACTACACTTCTAGGGAAATGAGAACAAAAGTAAAACTATCTGTACATGGGTGTTCTTACACATCTCTCTGCATGCTCTTGCTCTTCCTTCTCCCTGATAATGATACAATACACAATGAGGGTGTCTATATCCCGTTTCCCTCTTGTGCTCTAAAACTGTCTAATCTAGAATTAAATTCTATCTACCTGCATTAACTACTATAAATGCCTCCTACCTACTAAGGATGAGAGCTAAAGGCTCAAGGTCTGATTACAATATACAAGTGTGCTTCATCTTAATGGCTTCATTTAAGATTGTGCAACAACTTCAAGGTGTTTTCAAAATTTGTGCTGGCGCTCGTCCAACTGTCCAATTGTCTCCCGTGTTGGCTCACTTGATGTGGGAGATGCTCCTGCATCAATATTTTATCTTAGCTATTAGAGAAGGAAATGAAATTATAGTTGGGTTCTTGAGCATTGTAAAAGAAAATAAGGTTGCATGCATGGAATTTTTTTTTAGACTCCACACGCACTTTACCCCATATTTCACTTGCTTCATCACTTAAGACTACAAAAACCCTCCTCTAGTATCAATCCATTTCAATACATTTTTTTTAATACATATCTATACTATATTCTATAAGTGAAATGCAAACATGGACTTGGTTTTAAAAAAAAATATTCAATTGTTTGGTATTCCATCATCACTTGTCCTTCTTGGCTTATGGTTCATCATTCTATTGGCGTACAATGAATTTACAAAATAGAGCAAGTTTAAAGCCTAAAGAAAAAATTCTTGGAACTAGCCAAGCTCATACCTTGTTAGCATGTATACCATTCATCATCATTCCTCCATTCTGAGCTTACCCTTCTCAACCTAAGTCATCATTAAAGCATATTAATGAGCATTTAGTGAAATTACTATTTTTCTTTTATTTTCATATAGTTGATAGTTGTTACATATTATGATATTTATGGAATAAAGTCACATTTTTTTTGTCTTTTATGAAAATATGGTTTAGGTGAGATTTTTCAGCTGAGGTATGTCTTTAGAAACATTACGCAGTTATGAATGGTGTTCATAGGAACATAATGAAAATGCATGTTTATCCATTGTATAAGATGGATGTTGACACCATAACTTCACCCAACCTCGGTTTAATGACTCTTATATTTTATCTTTAACATTCATTTTAATATCTCTTGATTTTTATATTATAAGGTAACATTTTAATATGTCGTGTTTCTTATATTTTGGTAGGGTGATTATGGGAAGGCACCAACCTTGAAGTAGGTAAACGACTAACAATATCCATATCCATTTAAAGTGAATTTTATTGTTGTTTTTATAATTAAAATTAACTTGTTTTGTGTTGATATATGTAGTTGTCCATACTTGATGTTGACAGTTTGGCAACGATGATTTTTTTTTTTGAATCCATTATCCTGATGGAGACAATTAAAAAGGATTTGAGAAATTAAAAAAGGGAAGTTGCATTGGCTAGGTGTGAACCAACAGAGGAGAACAAAGAAAGGTGCAATGTTTTGATGGAAGATATATAACGATATGGGGAAAGAACCATCTTTTAAAAAGGTTATTGATCAGATATATTAATTTATGAATTTTGGTTTCTACTTTTATATGATCTGAAAAAAAATGTTTTCTTTCTGTAGGATTTTTTGGGATTTTTTCAAGAGAATTCTTGTGAGGCTGATGTTGGTAGAAGTGATGCACCAATGCCGCAACATCCTAGCATGATCCACATACATGCAAGGATATTTTACTCTCTGCCTATGGTTGGTATCATTGTGACTTAGACGATTGCACCTTCTAGGGCCCATGACACACCCTCCAAGTGAACGCCAAACCATGCACATCATTAATCCTAAGATTGTTTGTGGCTCAACCAACAATGTCAGAGCATCTCAAAGTAATTGATGTTTTCTTCAATAATTCTTTTCTACCTTAAAAATAAGTATGAGATTCCAATAAATTTATAACTAGAAATACAAAGGCCAAATCTCATTCTTTAGGACTTTTTATAAATATTCAGAAGCTGGGAAGAAAAATTCAGATAAAAAAAATTGAAATACAAAGTAAGGTATCCAATTAAGATAAATATGACTTTAATTTCAATAGTAGAAATAACAAGATATGTGTTTATGTTATTAATTTCATTAAATAAATGATAAACATATCATACAAATATAGGTCTTATCTTGCTCACAGAAAGACAAAGGAAATTCTATACTTGAGTAAATGTTTAATAGACAAACTGCAGTAGAAGTTGTACTAAATTGGAGCCATTCACAACATCCAACAAAATAATTTGAAGAAAATGAATTATGATAACATATGTAACATCACACAAGGGGAACACGACTTAAAGAAACAAGAACTTGAATCTCATATATCTCTGCAAAAAGGGAATTCCTTTATTGAAAATCTCCTCCTACATTAAGGCTCAAAAATTCCTTTCTATAATTGTACAAAATTGTTTTATACAAACAGGATCATAACCAAAATTGGTTATCTCCTCATAATCTTAAGTTAACATTACAAAAATATATACAAAATATCCCAAAATTCTAGGAACAATTTCTTCAAAAATCTCTAATTTTTCTCAAAGTGGTTGGCCAGTTCATTGAAGCCGCTTCAATTGTTCCCACTCCTGACTTGATGGATATTTACAAGAAATCATAATTTTGTAGGCAATATCTACCTAAATATATCTTTCATATGTAGGAGGAGAGTCAAATAAATTCATGAGATGCCACAAATGAAAGAAATCTTCATCCAATAAATCGACAATTGTTTGCCCTTTTAAAACTCTTATTGCTCCCTTAAATTTGTTGACATTTTATATTGCTTTTACTAACCATGGTTGATATTTTGGAAAAGGGAGTAAACCATTTTTATCATAAATTTCTAGTAAATCCATTTCCACCATTCTTTTATAATGATTATTAAACCATTCTACATTCTTTTGAAGATGGGTTAATTTATTCCATACATGTTGAATAAGATTTCTCTTTGTAAAAATCTGATGCAAGAGCATCGCCAACAAAGCACAAGTGGAAGACAACTCAACGCACAAGTGCACATTTTGAAGTGATGATTTTGAATTTAAGAAGGCATATCACAAAAATATTATGAAAATATCAAAATTAAATAACTTCTTTAATGTTTTGGAGCTGGACGATCACATGAGATCGACGGGGAATGTATTTATTTAATGTAGTAGATTGCAGTACAAATTCTATGCATTTTCTCTTATCTGTCTGTCTCAAACATTTATTGTAATAAATCCTCAGTAGTTTAAAGATTTTATTTTGATAGGATAGAACTAAGGTAGTTGGAGGGAAAATATCTATGAGCTCTTTTGTATAAATAAATGTATTGTTGCTGAAATGAGGCTACTGAAGGTTATTGATAGTTGTTGCAATTTAGTCGATTTCTGCTGAAGAGTATTGTAGCTGAAAGTTACTGAGAGATGTTGAAGAGCATTGTATGAGTCCATGTACATATCATTTAAATGAATATAATAGAGAAGTGTTGTTCCAAATGTCTGGTGTTGCAGTTATTGTGTCTATCTGAATGAATGTATGGTAGGATTTCTGTTAATTTGCAATTCTCTGTTATTATTTGTTCTTATGTTGTGAATGCATCTACATGGTTGAATGTATGAATATGTGAGATAGTAGATAGGTTTCAATCGTTTCTCTTCTATGAGAAAGTTAAAGGAGTGCATAGTATCCGCAAGGTGTGCGTGACAGAGTCTATTTCAAATCAAAAGCTTAGAAGAGATAATGTGAAACTTTTTTATGCAAGAAGTGCATAAGTGTCCACAAGGTGTGCATTGACAGAGTCTGTTTTGACTTAGAAATCCAGGAAGGATAGGTTGAGAGTGTGCGTAGGTGGAAACACACTCAGAGTCATATTTTTCAGGAGGAACAATTGAGTCGTGGAAGGACTGTTGCAAGGTGTTCACATTCGCCCATCAAGAGTCAAGTTTAAGGAAGTTTGTCGCAAGGGGTGCATAGGGTCAATACTTGGCTAAGTATCGAGGGAGTCATTCTGAAGAGTTCAAAATGTCGAGGAGAAACAAGTCCAAGAAAGATAACTTGGAGATTTGTATGCAAGTGTGCATATTTTTCACAAGGAGTGCGTGATAGAGTCTTTTGACTCAGGAGCTCGGGAGGAGTATGTAAATGTATTGAACCTAGACAAAATAGATCTAGCTAGACAATGATACACACATTTTCAGAGGGAATTTGAGAAAGAAGAAGTAAGAGATAAAGAATGGAAGAATTCTCATTAACTGTATTCCACACTGAAAGGGTGAATAATTTACAATATATATAGGATAAATGAGTAACTAATGAGCCATAGTGGTGGTCTAGATTGATCTGGACACACATCAACAATTACAAGAGTAAACTACCACCTAGTCTAGTCTCTCAGGAAGTTACGTGAGTGAACTACCACCTAGCTGAGTTAACTAGTCAACTAGTCTTCAATTAACTGCTTGAACAAAGAGTAGTGAGTTGGTGATGATCCCAATGTTGCATGGTGACAAAACCAATGCAACATCTAAATTCAACTCAACTAGTCAAACTGAAGTGTCAACTGAAAGAGAATATTCTCCAGGTGGAATATTCTCCCCTAAAATATCGGAGTCTGGATAATGACTAATTATGACTAATAAACAAGGAATAACCTTAGGAAAAATAAATCCTAGGTGTGTGTGAAGTAACTCCAACACCCCCTCTGACATCACTATGGTGAAAATATAGAATGGGTCCTGGCTACGAGGCCATGTTAGGTACCCAAATACAAAAGTACACTAAACTAAATGAGGAAAGAGGGAAAACCTCATGGGAACAAAACCCCCCCTCAAATTAAAATGCATAAAATAAAAAATGATAAGGAACAAAAGGCAGTTGCTAAGCAACCATGTCATTCACTCCAAGAAGACCTTGCAACTGTGCAAGTTTGTGCTCATTGAAGATTTTTTTGAAGATGTAGATGTCTGCACAGATCTAATGAAGTATATGCATCATTGATATTTCCACACATATCCACTTTATCTTCTTGTAATGAATAATATCCAAATAAAGTTTGGATGAAAATTTGAAAACCGTACGACCGTTTCCAGAAAAATGCTGAAATTGTGTTGATTTTGAAATGATCATAACTTCAGTTTTCGGACTCTGTTTCATACGATTTTTTTTTTTGAAATTGGATATTTTCCCAAGAGGAATTCAAATATCCAATTTGTTTCAGCAAATTGTGCTAAAAAAATATCAGAATGACATCTGATGTGCAGGGCTCTCTTTTTGTCTCCTGAGATGCATGCATGGTGCATGCAACATTGTCTGCATGTGACTCCTAAGATGAATGCCATATATCTTCCACATGAATTTCTGAAAATAAATATGAAATGGATTAGACATCATCTTTAGTTATTGGAATACAAATTTATGCAAATACTTTTGTAGAAGACTCTTCATAATAAGAGGCTTGATCTCCTGATGGATTCTCTTTTGGCTCTATCTGTTCGACCTCCTGCATGAAATATTCACAATATTATTTATTCCCAAATAGAACCTCCAATCTGGTCCATAATTCATTTGTATTTAATCCTTGTGATTCTTCATATACTTGATGGAAAAGTTCGGGAGAAACAGACATGCCGATACTTCCTATGACCATATCTTGTCTATTGAGAAAGTCATTTTTCTCATCAACAGAATCAGGCTTTACTTCCATTGCCATGCTTATTTGGTATAAGCCTTTTCATCTTATCATAAGTAAATTTTTTGGCTTCCATTCCAAATAGTTATGAGGCGTGAGAAATATTTCCGGTGAATAAGCCATCTTTTTGTTGTCTTCAATCTTTTGTACTTGCAAAAATGATTTGGTGTAGCTTTTTCTTAGCAGTCTGTCGGATCTGATACCATGTAAATGTATTGAACCTGCATAAAATAGATCTAGGTAGACAATGATACACACATTTGCAGAGAGAATTTGAGAAAGAAGAAGCAAGAGAGAAAGAATGGAAGAATTCTCATTAACCGTATTCCACACTGAAAGGGTGAATAATTTACAATATATATAGGATAAATGAGTAACTAATGAGCCATAGTGGTGGTATAGATTGATATAGACACACATCAATAGTTACAAGAGTAAACTGCCACCTAGTCTAGTCTCTCAGGCAGTTACGGGAGTGAATTGTCACCTAGCTGTTTTAACTAGTCAACTAGTCTTCAATTAACCAACTGAACAAAGAATAGCGAGTTGGTGATGATCCCAATGTTGCATGGTGACAAAACCAATGCAACATATAAAATCAACTCAACTAGTCAAACTGAAGTGTCAATTGAAAGAGAATATTCTCCAGGTGGAATATTCTCCCCTAAAATATAGGAGACTGGATAATGACTAATTATGACTAATAAACAAGGAATAACCTTAGGAAAAATAAATCCTAGGTGTGTGTGAAGTAAATCCAACAGAGTAGATTAAGTGTATTTACATGAGAGGGTGAAGAACTGTTGAAAGTTGTGCATAGTCATCCAGAAAGAAGCTAAGTCATGGAGGAAAACTTGTTGCAAGGTGTGCACAAGATCAAATTCGACTAAGTGTTGAAGAAACACTCTAAGGAGTTAAAGTGTTCGAGAAAGACAAGCTCAAAAGAGGTAGCAGTGAGAATTCTTCAATAAGGAGGAGTCGTTGAAGATTTCATAAATTGACGAGAAAGATCCATTTAGGAGGAAGCAAGATCATTCTAGACCGTTAGATCTAGAAAATTTGCACGGAGGTCAATCGTGGAGTCTTCGACACATAGTGGTTCAGAGGCATAGAAGTGTTGTAAGAGTGGGGGTTGTTGAATTCGTGAAGTGATATTATCCATTAGCTGCGAGGAGGATACGTGGAAGTGGATTGAAGAGTTCAGGAGGTAGAGTTTCAGAGGTTGTGTGGAGAGAGCGAAATCTTTGTGAGGTTGCGAAGGCCAAATTAGAGTTGGACCATCTGATCCAGGAGGACATGCGGCAAAGATCCGTGTGTTTCGGCGAAACACATTTAAGAAGAAAACAAAGGTGGAGGTTGCAATACCACCGAAGCCCGAAGTTATGAAGAGGGTTGGCCCGAGGTTATAGCCCGTGGTCATAGAGGAGAAAAGCCTAGTAATAGGAGCTAGTGCTCGCCAGTTAAAGTTACCAGAGGTGCCAGAAAATGGCTGCACGGGTAATTCAAACCCGCAAGGTAAAAATTGAGGGCCTGTGTAAATTGATTCCAGTGTCTATTGGAGGTCTGAAGAGCTAATTTGGCTCAATAAATTTGAAGATCCTTGACCAGGAGGTCGCAGAACCCCTAGGAGAGGAAGGGGGTTGCATCAAGTGGTATTAGAGCCACATAATTGATTTATGTAGGCAAGAGGAGATAGCCTGATATCATTAAGTGGTATCAGATATATAAAATAGTAGCTGTGTAAAGAAGAAATTTCAGCACAATGTTGCCTAGAAGACGTGCATAGCCACCTGTAGAAAATCGAGCTATGGAAAGGGAGATGCAAGAACTTTGTGCAAGGTTGGACGCTATGGAAATAAATCAAAGGAGAGCACCTAATGATGGAGACGTCAGTGATGCAGAGAATGAAGAAGTGGAAGTTGAAGAAGCTGTAGGAGAGGATGCTGCAGAAGAACGCTTGTTGAAATTAGTTGTCAAGTTGGGAGCTATAGAAAATATAGACATACCAATGTATGAAGGAGATTTAGATGCTGAAGAATTGCTGGATTGGATAAGGTCAATGGACAAGTACTTCAACTATGAATATGTTGACGAGGAGAAGAAGGTGAAACATGTTGTCACCAGGTTAAAAGGACATGAAGTGCTGTGGTGGGATGTACTGCAGGTTGACATAAGATGCAAAGGAAAGAAAAATTTCAAGAATTGGGATAAAATGGTAGCCAAGATAAAAGATAAATTCATACCCAAGGATTCCCAGATAAATCTATTCAGGAAGTTGCAGAACCTGAGACAGAAGGGGATGATAGTGATGTTGATGTTTGGACAACATTGAGAATACATTCTTCCATATATATATATGACATAATATTTATAATACAACGTATAAATATACTTAGTAAATAAATAGTTACTTATTATCCAAGTGACACATCCTTTCATGGAAGGTCACCATATATTCTATATATATGAAACTCTCATCATTGTAATAACATCAATTTAAAATAAGCATTTTCTATTGTACTCGTGTCTCTGTGCATGGTTATTCTTCTTGTGATCTTGGTTATTACTGCTGCTATTGTTCATGGTTTATGCTTCAGTTCAAGTAAATTTATAAAGTAACTGAATGTAATTGAACAACATTAAAATCCAACATGGTATCAGAGCAAGGTTCTTGAAAGAAGACTATTGTACATGCATTGACCTTCTACAACAACTCGTCGTATCTTTCCTGCAATTCATTGTTTTGTTGCAACTGCAACTCAGGCTTAAAATTTCTGCACTCTTCCAACAACCATGGTGAACCGTATTTTGGTGGAAGATAGGCTTGATGGAACAACCAATTTCAGTTCTTGGAAATCTAGATTGCTCATCACTCTAGAAGAGAGTGAACTAATGAAGTGCGTTGAAGAAGTTGTACCAGAATCAACTAATGATGCAGAAAAATCACAATGGAGGAAGAATGATGCAAAAGCCAGAAAAATCATCATCTATTATGTGAGAGACCATTTAATCCCTCACATCTCCAACTTGAAGACAACTAAGCAGATGTACAATGCCTTGAAGAAGTTGTTTGAGAGTAACAACACCAACAGATCACTTGTCTTGAGACACCAACTTCAAAATCTCAAGATGATGAAGTCTGATACAGTTGTCACCTTCTTCATGAATATTTCAGAGACCAGAGGTCAATTGGGTGCTATTGGTGAAATCATATATGACAAAGAACTTGTCATGATTACCATTAATGGTCTTCCAAGCCATTGGGAGCCATTCATTCAAAGTATCAGTGGATGATCCAAATTGCCCAAGTTTGATCGTTTATGGGTAGACTGTACTCAAGAGGAGACCAAACTTGCAGTTAGAGGCATGCAATGTTCCCATCATGATGAAAATCAATCCCTTGCCACTCATGCAAGGAAAATCAAAGGAAAAAGAAGAGGTTTCAACAAAACCTTTAAAGGAAGGAAGTCATCATCAACTTTTGAGCACAAAAATAAGGGCATGTCAAAGGTTCAATGCTTCAGATGTGACAAGTATGGCCACTATGCGAAAAATTGTCCTACATGGAAGAAAGGAAAACAAAATGATTCTAATGCTAATGTTGATTTAGAACCACCTCAGAGGAAGTCAAGGAATGCAAGCATGAACGATGAAGAGTTCTTCATTTCATCCCTCTCAAGTATGGTTCCTCCTAGTAATAATGTTTGGTTGATTGACAGTGGTGATTCCAAACATATGACTGGATACAGAGAGTACCTTACAGATCCAATAGAGAAAGAATCTCATTTGCATGTTGTAATTGGTGATGATGCGAGATATACTATGAAGGGAGTTGGATCCACCTCCTTACAATTGGATTCTGGCACCCCACTCCATTTTAGCGATGTATTATTTGTACCTGGGATGAGACAAAACCTTGTCTCTATTTCATCCTTAGAGAACAAAGGCTACAAGGTTTCTTTCTCTAATGGAAAAGTTCTTGCATGGAACAAGAAATCTAGTATGAATTCTGCCTGGGTGATTGGTGTTCGAGAGGACAGATTGTATAGATTGACTGTTCGACCAGTTCAAGCCCTAATACACGATTCTATTAGTTTGAGTGAACTATGGCATAAGAGACTTGCTCATTTACATTATAGAGCTCTTCCCACTCCGGGGAAGATGGTGACAGGCCTTCTAAAGATCCATGTTAAACACAATGGCATTTGTAGAGGTTGTGCTCTTGGAAAGAATGCCAAGAGGTCCTTTCTGAGAAATGATAGTAGATCCAAGGGGATCTTAGACTTGGTTCATACAGATTTATGTGGACCCATGATAGTTTCTTCCTTAAGTGGATACCTATACTATGTGATATTCATTGATGACCACTCTCGGAAGACTTGGATTTACTTATTGAAGACCAATGATGGAGTCCTTGCTAGATTTCAAGAGTACAAAGAACAAGTCGAAAACCTGACCGGAAAGAAGATTAAAGTGCTGAGATTAGATAATGGAGGAGAATACATCTCCCAGGATTTCAGTGATTTCTGCATTGAGGCAGGGATCAAGAGGGAGTACACTGTTCCTTACAACCCTCAACAAAATGGGGTTGCAGAGAGGAAGAACATATCTATTATCGAGGCAGTCAAGGAAATGATTCATGATCAACATTTACCTATGTTTTTGTGGGAAGGAGCATCCATGACTACAGTGTATGTTCATAACAAAAGTCCTCATAAGACTGTAAGGAACATGACTCATGAGGAGGCCTTCACCGGAGTGAAGCCTGAGGTTGGAAACTTTAGGATATTTGGGTGTCCAGTATACATTAATATACCCAAAGAGAAAAGGACCAAGCTAGACCCTTCATGAAGAAAGGGTACATTTGTGGGGTACAATGAGTCTTTAAAGGCATACCGAATCCACATCTCTGGTCAGAGACAAATTGAGGTGAGCAGAGATGTTACGTTTGAGGAGGAGGTAGTCTTCATGAGATCTAAAGGATCTCACATGGATATTGATAGTGAGAAAGAAGAAGAGATGGTTCATTCTCCCCCTCACCCTCCAACAGTTCAAAGGGAGACAGTTGAGCCTATTGATCCCATTCATCCTATACCTCCAGTTGATGTTCTGAGAGATATTATAGTAGGTCAGAAGAGACCTACATGGGCTCGTTAGACTCTGCAGGAAGCAAAAGGACATGCAGCTCCTCATGGTACCTTCCGAGAGAGAAAGAGACCTCAGAGATATTCATGCTATACTGCAGCTATGATCCACATCATTGATTCTGAGCCTTCATGTTATGAGGAGGCATCTAGTCAACCAGTATTGAGAGATTCCATGATGGAGGAGTATCAGTCCATCATGAAGAATGATGTGTGGGATATTGTTTTGAGACCTGAAAGGAAGTCTGTAACGACTTCCAAATGGATCTATAATATCAAACATACAATCGATGGAAGCATCGAGAAGCACAAAGCAAGATTTGTTGCTAGAGGATTCTCTCAAGTGGAGGGAATAGATTATGAGGAGACATTTGCTCCTGTTGCTCGATACACTTCTATCCAGATGATTATTTCCCTCGCAACATCCATGGGATGGAAACTACATGAGATGGATGTGAAGAAAACCTTTCTCAATGGAGAGATTGAGGAAGAAATATACATCGAGCAACTAGATCGTTTCATCATACATGAGAAGGAGTCTCATGTGTGTAGGTTGAAGAAGGCCCTGTATGGAATCAAGCAGGCACCTCAAGCTTGGCATGCGAGGATTGATGGACACCCAATGATTTTGGGATTCAACAAAAGTGTTGTTGATCCCAACTTGTACTACAAGACTGTTAACGGTGAGGCCTTGATTTTGGTCCTCTACGTTGATGATTTATTCCTCACTGGTACAAATGCAAGTATGCATTGGCCTCTGAGTTCGAGATGAAGGAACTTGGTATGATGCACTACTTCTTGGGACTAGAGGTGTGGCAAAGAACTAATGAGATCTTCCCAATTTAGGGGAAGTACACAGTTGAGATATTGAAAAAGTTTGGGATTCTAAACTATAAACCCATTGCTACACCAATGGTGATGAATATGAAGAAAATATTTGTGTCTTCTTCTGATTCCGATGAGATTGATTCAACCCCATACAGACAATTGATTGGATCATTGATGTATCTGGTTAACACCAAACCATATATTTTCTATCCAGTGAGTGCACTTAGCCAATTTATGATCCAACCGAGACAAACACAATGGATTTTTGTGAAGCATGTGTTGAGATACCTGCGAGGAACAATTGGACATGGTATGAGATAAACTTCTAGTATTGACATGAGATTGCATGGATATACTGACTCTGATTATGCAGGGAGTGTAGTATATAGAAAGAGCACCTCTGGGTGTTGCTTCACTTTGGGATCTGCCATGGTTTCTTGGTGTAGCAAGAAACAAACTTCTGTGGCCTTGAGTACTGCAGAAGCAGAGTACATTGCATTAAGTGTGGTAGTTTGTGAAGCAGTGTGGCTTCGCAAGCTCCTTGAAGATTTATTTGGACGTGTGCTAGATTCCACCATTATTCATTGTGATAACCAGAGCTATGTGAAGCTCTCAGATAATCCTGTGTTTCATGAAAAATCGAAACAGATTGATATCGAGTACCATTACATCTGAGACATGGTGCAGAGGAAGGTCGCTTGGTGCAATACCTTCCTACATATGAGCAGGTTGTTGATGTTCTTACCAAACCCCTTACCAAGATGAAGTTCGATTACTTCCTTGATAGACTTGGTGTGGCAGAGAATGTCTCCCTCATTGAAAGGGAGTGTTAATGTTTGCATCTTCCTGAAACATTCTCCAGATCGTACTCCTCTGTGACTAAAGTGAATTGATCTGTGATGACACTTATTCAAGAAGGGATAAGTGGGTTTAATATTATAGCCCAACGTCCCATGTGGAGAGAACATGAGTACATTTCAAGGGAATTGACCCTTGATGTCACACACTATGGGAGTTGACCCTAGTGTTTCTAGAGGGTGTAGCCTCTAGAAGTCCACATGGGAGTGCCATGTGTGACAAAAATTCTCTGGATCGTACTCCTCTATGAATCGAGTTGAGTTGATCTATGAGGACACTTATTCGAGAAGGGATAAGTGCATTTGGGCTTATAACCCAACATCCCATGTGGAGAGCACATGATGACATGTCAAGGGAGTTGACCCTTGACATCACACATTATGGGAATTGACCATAATGTTTCTAGAGGGTGTAGCCTCTAGAAGTCCACATGGAAGTGCCATGTGTGGAAAACCTTTTGCTACTATGGTGGTTGTGTACTACTGACAAAGACTGTGTGTCTCTAAACATTAGTTGTGTACTACTATGGAAATATACTTCCCAAGATAAGAAGGAGTGTTGATGTTTTAGAATCGGGCATAACTTCTCCTAGATTGGGCTACAGACCAAGGGAGATAGGATTCATTTATCATAAAGGTGCACTTGTGATAAATGGGCCCATACGTAGTCCTTCCTTGATCATGACAAGGAATAATATGGACTTGAGGTGCTTGAGATGTTTTCCAAGTGTCAGTTAGCATCATTCTAACATTCACTCATGGGGGTGTACCTATGGT